>JAQQSK010009722.1:0-12966 GCA_028658325.1 Potorous gilbertii | reverse complement strand
TGGAGCTATGAATTGTTCCAAGAATTCTGGAAAAATTTTGAATGCTGCTATAAAAAATTGACTAAACTTTGACACAGCAATAACATTAGAAAGATATTTACCCAAAGGAGGAAAAAGATAGAAAGATCTTAGGTATTTACAAACAACATATTTATAATATTAAATAGTTATAAGAGCATTGGAGAAGGATAGCTATTGAAATAGCAAGAAAGTGGAATAAACATGGGCACCCATTGATTGGGTTATGGAAAACAACATTGTGGCAGATGAAAGAATAAGTGGTATAGGACAAAGTAAATAGAATCAAGAGAACAATATTCACAATGGTTACAAAAACGGAAAGAGAAATGACACCAAAAGATATTGGAATTCAAATCAATAAAATAACAGGTCTTGACTCCACAGAACTTGAAATGTATCTCTTTCCTTCTGCTAGAAGGAAAGGTATATAGGTACATCTATAGGTACAGAATGAAGCATATGTTATCACACAGGAACAATGTATTCAGTTTATTTTGTTTAACTAGAATTTTTATTAAAAGGGAAACATATATATGTGTACATACGTGTACACATATATGTAAGCACATATGTATGTACATGCATGTACACGCATGCACACATATATTCCCATATTTTTCTCATAATGACCCTGGATGTTAGATGCTGCAATTACTTCCATTTTACAGATGAAGAAACTGAGACAGATAGAGGGCAGATGATTTGTCCCAAATCTCGCAGTGATATTTTGTCTTAGGTAACTTTTGAATTCAATGTTTTCTGACTCCAATTCTAACACTCTATATAATGTCACCTAGCTACCATAAGTATCATGTACACTAAGATACAGAATTAGTTAACATGAGTAGTCATGTACACAAAATTTCAAAGCACATTCGCATCTATTTTAATTGCTCCCGTGACACAAGTAGCGTAGGTATTATTGTTCTGTTTTTCAGAAGAGGCATTTTGAGACTGAGGTTAAGTGGCTTGTCTAAAATTATATAAACCATAATTGACAGAGCAGAGCTTAAGACCCATGTCTTCTAACCATGAAACAATGTGTGTTCTACTACACTAAAGTACATCATACGTATTGTATACAGAGAGTAGAATAGTCAAAGCTAACACTTTCAGTATTGCACCCACATCAAAATTGCCTTAACACATGAAAATTCTTTATTTTTAACCTAGTAGGGGTTACAAAATGTCTCCTTCTATGTTCTCTATCTTAATGAAATATTCATGCAATCTTTTATGAGTTTCAATGAAGTCTTGTGAAATGTGGACAAGGAGCATTTCATAAATATTCATGAAAAATAAAATATTTCATCTGTAGTATGGCAAATTTAATTAATTAGAAGCAAAAGTAAACATATTTTTAGCATTCCCATTGGACACAAATGAGAAGATCCTGTAACACTGATTCTGAAGTTGATCTGGCTTATACTTAGGAGGAGAATTCATTTTCCTGACATTTTGTTCAAACTTTCAGTCAAAAGTTTCAACTTGCATATAGACTTTCTAAAAGTCTTTCTAAAACGACCCTGGAGGTCTATATGCAGTCACTGAAAGGTTAGATACTAACAAAGCATATAGAATTCTAATAAGGCTGTTGCATGGAAAAAGAAAGCTCACTATTTGAGTCCAAGAAAGCAGTGTGGTTTGTAAAGAATACCTATTACAAAATCTGATTGGATTTCAATGTCGTTAAGAAGTGAGTGTGCATGAAGTCCACTGAGGAAGAGTCTAAATAATTTAATAAGTGAAGTGTAGATTGTTGTTTTTCAGTCATGTCTGACTCTATGCAACCAACTAGACTTTGTCAATGGGATTTCCTTGGCAAAGACACTAGATAAATTTGCCATTTCCTTCTCCATTGTGTCCCCATTTTACAGAAGAGGAACTGAGGCAAGTAGGGGGTAAGTAGAATCACACAGAAAATAAGTGTCTGACACCAGTCCTGTTCTATTTACTGCATCACCTACATTTGTGAAACACTTTACATAAGTGATCTCATCTAAACTTCACAACAGTCTTCTGAAGTAGGTGCATCAATTATAATCTCCACTTTATAGATGAGGGGACTGAGACTCAGAGGAGGTGATCTGTCTCATGTTACATAGTGTGTGACAAGGGAAGTTTTTGAATATGTAAGTCTGAATTCTAATTTTAGTTTTTATTACACAGCACTATCAGTATTTGTGGATTGATGAGATTTAACAATAGCCTTCAGATAACCCTGGAGTTTCGCTATGTATAATGAGGTATCTATTTTCTTTTAACCTAGCAATGGCTTTAAGCTGACTGTAAGCTTTTGAATGACCAAGTTTTCCAGTGGTGACCCAAAGAGCCTGCATCTACCTGTGGATGGATTTTGCCTCCACTTTGGCCTTTATAGCCATATTCCATAGACAGGTAATAATATCACCCTTAGAAACAAAGAGTAGGAACACATGAAGGAGAATCCAAAGGAAAGCAAGGTAACATGCTAAGAATGTGATAAACCACAGAATCCTCCCCCAAAAAACCAAAACAAAAATAAAACCTTGTATGTGTAAGCGACTTCAGAAAGCACTTAGTTCAGCCTATTTCTGGCCAAGTACCATTATAAAAATGACTGTTCATTTAGTCTTTGCTTGAAGAGTTCTAGTAGGGAGAATCTATTGCTTCCTAATCAGTCAAGAATGATTATTCTTAATTCTAACATCCAGCAACGATCAGACAAGTCTAATATTTCTTCAACATCACAGATTAAAAAATATCTGTCCCTCTTGAATTTCCGAAATAAAAACAGATGGTCTTTTAGGTAAACCTCACATGACATTATCTCGAAGGCCATTACTATCTGAGATATTCTGCTTGGGATATTTTCCAGCTTGTTCATATTCTTTCTAATGTCTCATTCCCATAACTGAAGCTAATACTCATGAGATAGATCTCTGGAGGTCTTCAAGTAGAAAGTGGATAATCATTTGACACGGATAGGACAGTAAAACATCTAGAATAGGTGATCTTCGAATGTTACCTTAAATATTTGAAATTATTTGTAGTGATTAGGGAAACTCCCTGTTAGTTTGACAAACATAGTTTGATGAGTCTCTTTGACTTTGCTTTTATCTTTCTATTATATATATATATATATATATATATATAATATATATATATTATATATATATGCATATATATATGTATACACACACACATGTCCACTGAAACCTTGTTGGGGAGTGACGACCTTTCCTTAACTCTCAGTAATTGGCAGATGATTGATTGACTTGAAGTATTATAGTGTAGAGCCTTCTCTTTGCGTTGATTCTATAAAAAAAGAATCAGTTGCAGAGTTTGGTCCTTTCCCCTTTTACTCCCTTTATCTTTAGAGAAATGCAGAGAAAGATGACCACACACCAGAGACCTACAACAAAAGAAAATAAGCAGAGAAACCTTGGACCTTTGTCTCTGAGCATTGGCACAGCCTTCTAGGTCCTGACCAGTCACCCCTCCATCAGTTTCACATCTCACATGAATTTTTTTGCTGAGCTTGTCAATTTGTTACCGCTCTTAGAATTGCAGAGTAATTGATCTTTGAAATAAGAAGGCAGCTGCTGTTGCTGACAGCTCTGTTGATGGCACTGTTTCAGGTTTTCTACCCTTTGAAAGTCCTTGACGCCTAACTAGGAAAGCAGGTGTACTTGATCTTTCTAATCCAGGATTTCTTAACTAGACTTCATACTACAGAACTGATTAAAAAAATAATCTGCCTTCTAGACACATCTACTCTTTCCATATGTAAGTTATGTTTTTTAATCCAAGTGCAGGACTTTTATCTTGTTATTCTGAGACAGTCCTTCTGGTCTACTCACATCTTTTTGGATTCCGATTTTGTCATCCTGTGTATTAACTCTATATTTCAACTTTATGACATTTGAAAATGCTAAAAAAAAAGCAAACTCAAAACTATTGTAGGCATATTTTTACACACACACACACATAGCTATATTCAAGTCATTAATAAAACTATTAAATAAGATTAAAAAACAAGAAAACAGCATTGTAAAACTCCAGATAGATTGTATAAGCACCACCCTTTGGTTTCAGAAGGTCAACCAAACTTAATCTACTTTACTGGTCTATCCTCTACTCAATCTCTCTCTCTCTCTCTCTCTCTCTCTCTCTCTCTCTCTCTTCTTCAACGATATCATTTTTGGTCTTGCTGAAATCTAGGTATACGTTCATGAGATTTCCGTGACTGCATAATTCTGTTCAGAAAGGAAATGAGGTCTTCAGACATGACTTTTTCTATAATGAATATAGGATACTCATTATCATCACTTATTTCTAAATGTCTAACAATCTTTATTTAACAGTCCTTTTGAGAGTTGTACAAGGAATTGGCATAAGCTCACAGGCTTTGAGTTCTAAGGATTTACTTTCTTTTAAAAAAAAATCTTCATTTCTTCATATCTTAAGTCATATTACACACTTACCACTTGCCAAATGCAGCACAGATCAACAGTGGTTTACCAGTAACATTTGTGAGTTATTTTGGGAAGGTGGGTTATAGACTGCCTTGAAAAGGAGAGTTGAGTTTATCAAGAACGATTTTCTAATAACCTTTGTATTTGGTTTGTTTCTATTAAATATGTTTCTGTCATCATTTATTTGTTTGTTGTCTGATGTTGTTATTGCTCTTTTCCATTTGCTTGATTCTGACTCATATACATTATTTTAAAATCTGAGTTTATTAATGAGGTATCCACATTTTTCACTTTACATACTCTTTTCCTAATCCATTGAAGTTGGTTATAAAAATGTTTCTTAATTTTTTGTAATCTGGAGGCTAATATCTTTCTTGGAATTGCGTTCCTTTGAAAATTTTGGGCTAGAGAGGTGGAACCAATAGGGAGGGGAGTAGAAGGAGCATTCAAGTCAAACTCTCCCAAAATTTCCATCCAAACAATCTTACAATAATGTTTCAAATCAAATTCTTGAGCAGAAGAACCAACCAAAGTTTGGGGTGAGACATTTTTCTGGGTCAAGGAGGTTGAAAGGAGAAGATTGTGATACTGGGAATTGATTGTGGGTACAGGGCAGGATTGACACTAACTATGGGTGGCGGGGGCTGGTGGCCATAGCAACAGTTTCAGGAGTTCTGATCATCTAGGGATGGTCATGGAATTGTACAAGTAATCAAAAATAGAATACAGGGAAGTCCTGTGGTGGAATGGGGAGCAGGACCAGGCACCATTGGGAGCTCTACTCCCTATAACCCATTTCTGAGTTGCAGTTCCAGAGCAGAGGAACACTTGCAGTTGTAAAGGATCAGGGCCCCTAATGGAGCAATTAATAGAGCACTAGGGGAAGGAGTAACTGCACCTCTCCCCAGATAATACCACCTTGAAATCAGCATTTTAAGTGCCTTAGACTTAACTATGGAAACAAAAAGGTGAAAAAGTCTGTGCTTAGGATTTGAACTCCTCCCTCAAACCTACCAAAGTAAGCAGAGCCACACTCTAACATAAAGTATATAGTTAAAAAATAGGCTGAAAAAATAATAGGAAAAATAATCTGTCCATAAAATGCTGCAATGGTGAGAGGGAAGCTCAAAACACAAATTCAGAAAAAAGACAATGATATGAAAATATCTACAAGAAAAGTCTCAAAGGAAAAAAAAATATGGACTAGACATAAGCTCAGGAAGAATTCCTAAGAGAAATAAAGACATAAAAGAACAAAAAGTGATTTTAAAAATTAAATAAACATAATAGAGGAAAAAATAGGGAAAAGCATGAGAAGAATTCAAGAAATGTGTGGAAAGAGAATTAACAACTTGGTAAATGAAACACAAAATATTGAAGAAAATAGCAATTTTAAGAATTCACATGGCAAAAGAAGTATAAAACCTCACTGGAGAAAAAAGACTCATTAAAAAGTAGAACTGAACAAGTGGTAAAAGGGGTACAAAAGTTCACTGATGAAAATAACTCCCTAAACGTTAGAACTGAACAAGAAATTGATGACTCAGTGAGACATCAAAAAAAACAATAAAAAAAGTCAAAAGAATTAAAAGATAGAAGAAAATGTGAGATATCTCATTGGGAAAAAACATTGACCTGAAAAATATATTGAGAAGAGATAATTTAAGGATTATTGGACTACCTGGTGGTTATGATAAATAAAAAGAGCTAAGACATCATATTTTATGAAATCATAAAGTAAAATTACCACAATATCTTAGAACCTAATGGTAAAATATTAACTGAAAGAAACTATCTCTACTGAAAGAAATTCCAAAATTAAGACTTCCAGGAATATTATATCAAAATTGCAGAGCTCCTGAGTCAAAGAGAAAATACTACCAACAGCTAGGAAGTAAACAAAAAGTTGAAATACAGTAGATCCATACTCAATATCAAACATGACTCAACAAGCAGCTACCATGTAAAGAAGAGGAGGACTTGGAATATATAATATTCAGGAAGGAAAGCACATAGGATTACAACCAAGAATGACATCCAGAAAATCTGATTATCCTTCTTTAGCACCAGTGCGATATTCACAGTGCCCATGGTGGCTATGAATATCCTAGTGCAATTCTGAATCGTGAAATACAACAGACTCTCCACATGGAAGACAGAACCAAAGCATTTATTCAGACACCATAAAATCAAATCCCCCCATCATAAAGCCAAATTCATCATAGTAATAAAGAAATCTATACACGATAACAAGGCAGAGGGTAATATCATTCCTAAGCCTTCCCTCTGTTAGGTTTCCCACAAACTAGCTCCCTTAAACAAATCACAAATAAGTTTTCTCACTCATGCAAGCCAATTGCCTTCTTGCTTCCATCCTTGACAACTTTGACTAGTCTCTGACTAATTTTCTCTCAGCTCTGCTCTAGCTCCACCTCCTCCTGTTCCACAATTCCTGCTCCACCCTTTCAGTAAACTCCTCTTACCACAGGAGTGTGACTTAGGATTCCATGTGACTTAAGCAGGTCACATGGGCCTATTAATGAGTGAGAAAGATCTTCTCATTTAAATTACCATTACAGCTTCAAAAGAAGAAATGGTATTTAATAAAATAGAGGACTTTCAAGCCTTCCTGATAAAAAGACCAGAACTGAATAGAAAATTTGATATTTAAGCACAAGACTCAAGAGAAGCATAAAAGGTAAGCGTGAAAGAGAAACTATCTGCATGACTGATGATATTGATAAGAAAAATAAAAATCATATAACCATATTAAGATACAGAAAATCATTTGACATAATCTAACACTTCTTCAGTCATTCAGTCATGTCTACCTTCACATTAACAATATTACAAAACATAGGCATAAATGGAACTTTTCTTCAAATGATAAGGAGTTTCTATCTAAAACTGGGACCAAACATTTTCTATAATGAGAATAACCCAGAAACCTTCACAATAAGATCAATGTTGAAAAAAGGTTGTCCATAATCTCCATTATTACTGAATATTGTACAAGAAACTCTAGCTCTAACAATAAGATTAGAGAAAGAAATTGTAAGAAAAATAGTAGAAGATGAGGAAACAAAACTGTTACTTTGTAGATGAAATGATGGTAAAGTTTTCCTTGAGAATCAATAAAAAAGAGTTGAAATTATTAAAAACATTAGCAAGTTTGTAGGATATAAAATATACTCACATAAATAATCAGCATATTTCCAACAGTATCCAGAAGGAAGTGATAATAAAGGAAATTTCATGTGGAATAATCTCAGATAACATTAAATACTTGAGATTCTACATGCCAATATAGGGGCTACGTGATGGTAATTAAAAATACTTTTCACAAAAATAAAGGTAAATCTAAGCATTTGGAAGCTATTAATTGTTCATGGGTAGGTCAAGCTGATATAATAAAATCACAACTATATGTAAATTAACTTAATATATGCTAATCAGACTGTCAAAGAATTATTTCATAGAGTGAGAACAATAACGACAAAATTCATCTGGAAGAACGGAAGTTCAAGAATAGCAAAGGAATCCATGAAAAAAAAAGGAATGTGGGCTAGTAGTACCAGATTTCAAACTAGATTATAAACCTATAACTTTTAAAACCATTTAGTTCTGACTATAAAATAGAGTGATTGATCAGTGGAATAGATTAGTTACCAATATTCTATTATAAATGACAATAGTAGTTTAGTGTTTGAGAAATCCAAATATCTAAGTTTTTGGATCACTATTTGACAAAAATTGATGGGAAAACAGGAAGGCATTCTATCAGAAACTAGGAAAAGTTCTGAACTAGGGAAAAACAACAACCCTGTACTCAATCATATCATATGGCAAGATCAGTGGAATAGATTAGTTACCAATATTCTATTATAAATGACAATAGTAGTTTAGTGTTTGAGAAATCCAAATATCTAAGTTTTTGGATCACTATTTGACAAAAATTGATGGGAAAACAGGAAGGCATTCTATCAGAAACTAGGAAAAGTTCTGAACTAGGAAAAAACAACCCTGTACTCAATCATATCATATGGCAAGATGAGGTCAAAATGAAAATATGATTTAGACATAAAGAGTGATACCACAAGCCAGTTATGGGTGAGTGGAAAAATTTACAATTTAGGTCTATGGATAAGATAAGAGATTTTTATGAGCAAACAATAGAGAGAGAGAGCATCATAGGAAGTAAAATGGACAATTTTGATTACATGAAACTAAAAAAAAGGCTTTGCAAAACAAAACTAATGTAGCCAAGGAAACTGGGAGCTAGACTGGGAGGCTGCCTCAGCCCCAGATACAGGAACTTTTACTTTAGGACAGTGAAGGGAACTGGGAGTCTGACATGAGTAAGATGCAATGAACCTCTGCTGACAAGGAAGGCAAGACCAAGCTATGCTTCTGTGATAAGTAGGGGTGAGAAGGAACCAGCACATGCCCAGTGAATGCAGAAATATTAGGGAGGGGGATACCTTCTTACAGGGGGGTAAAGGTCTTTGTTTGAGTTTAAGAATAGTGGAAAGAACTGAAGAGTATCAGAGGCCAGAGACATCATCCTCCATACTCCAGGACTATAGATGATTATAAAAATTAAATTATCACACACACACACACACACACACACAAATGCACAGACAAAAGAGAAAGTATACAACCATAGAGAGCTATTATGGGAATAGAGAAGACTGGGGTTCATCTTCAGAGGAACATAGTAAAGCAAAGAAGCCCTTTTCTATGCCAAAGAGTGATGTCAAATGGTCACCTACCCCAAAAGAATTCATTGAAGAACTTAAAAAATACTTAAAAATGAGAGAGATTGAGGTAAAAATAAAAAGAAAAATAAGAATAATTCAAACAAAAGAAGAAGATTATGATAAGAAAGTCAACCAATTAGAAAAAGAGATCCAGAATCTTAAGGAAGAAAATAACTCCTTGAAAATCAGAATTGGGCAAGGGGGAGACAATGAAGTTATAAGAGATGAAGAAATTAAAACAAAACAAAGCAAAACATAAAGAAAGAAAAAATAAAAGAGAATGTGAAACATCTCATAAGGGATCTAGAGAACATATCAAGAAGAGAAAACAAGAATTATTGGATTACTTGAAAATTCTTATCAAAAAAGAATTGATTAAATAATAAAAGGAATTATTAAAGAAAATTGTCCTGAAGTGTTAGAACAAGAGGGGGAAGTAGAAATAGAAAAAAATCCACCAATCATCATCTGAAAGAAATCCTACCTGGAAAACTCAAAGGAATATTGTAGTTAAATTCTGAAACCCCTAGATCAAGGACAAAATATTATGAGCAACAAGAAAAAATAATTTACATATGATGGCACAGTTAGAATCACAGAAAACCTAGCATTGGCAACACTAAAAGATTGAAGGTCATGGAATACTATATATTAAAGAGCAATAGAACTGGGACTCTGGTCAAAAATCTCATACTCAGAAAAGGTAAGCATATTTTGAATGGGAAAAAAATGGACATTTGATCAACTGCCAGACTCGAAGGACTCTGTTAGAAAAAACAACAACCCTGTACTCAATAAAATATTTGACATAAGAGAGTCAAGAGAAATATAAGATACATACAAATGACTAATTATGTGGGACTAAATAAGGATAGAATGCTTACCTTTTATGTATGGAAAAAGTGAAACCTATTTCTAAGATTGTTACTAGTAATTAGGTTGCATATAAGAAAGATTGGGATAGAGTAGAATATAATATGACCTTTAAAAGTAAAACCATTCAAGAAAAGTAATTATCTTATACAAATGAGATACAGGCGGAAGAACCAATACAGAGGAATTAGATGGGGGATCGGGGCTGTTAGTTCTGGAAATCTACTTTCATTGGGAATGGGTTTAAAAAGGGAAAATACATATATATCTAGAAGAGTATAAATGTCTTCTAAATTTAAAAGGAAATAAAATTCTAAGGGGATAGGAAGTGGGGGAAAGGATAAAGGAGGGAATTTCAGAGGAGAGGATAAGGGGATAGGTTAAAAGGGGTATCAAAGGCTGTTTACATTTAGGGAAATGGGGAGGATAAGGGAGGGACTGCTGGAGTGGGGGTAGGTAAAGTAATAAGAGGGTAAGGTAGCCAGTAGAAGGAAAGTAGAGAAATTAGGAGAGATGGGGAAAAAAGGATATATATAAAAACAAGATTAGAAGTAGAATCTCCTAAAATAATCCAACAAGGAAAGTATATATACACACACACACACACAATACATGTATACACATATGCACATACACACATATGTGTACCTATGCGCACATGTATGTGAACATTAATATCTACCTATAAATATAACCATGCTCAATAGTAGCCTTGGGATGATGAATAGAGGGGAGGAAGGGGGAAAAAAAGAACAAAGTAAAAAGTGTACAGAAGACAAAAGAGAGAGGATATGTGGAAAAATAGACACACTAATGCACTGTTGGTAGAGTTTTGATCCATTTCAACCATCCTGGAGAACAGTATATATACTTCAACCCAACAACAGCTGCAATATGTTTGTATCCCTAAGAGATCAAAGAAACAACGCTAATACATGTGTGAACAAAACTATTTATAGCATTTCTTTTTGTAGTCTTAAAGCATTGAAAATTGTAGGAATGCTATCATTTGGGGAATGGCTAAACAGATTATTTTATGTAATTATTTTAGAATACTATTTTGCTAGAAGAAAGAACAGGGTGGATGAATTCAGAAAAAAATATAGAAAACTTCTATGACCTGATGCAACATGAAGTGAGCAGAACCAGGAGAAGGTTGTGCACAATATCACTATTATCATAGCAATGATTAACCGTGAAAGACTTAATCTCTTCGATCAAAACAAAAATCCTAAACAATTTTTAAAAACTCATGATGAAAAATACTTTCCACCTCTCAGGATAGAATCAGTGAACTCAAAGAGCTGATGTAAACTTATTTTTATCACTTTATCTTATCTCCTTTTTTTTTGCAATATCCTTAATATAGAAATACTTTTGCATTCCTTCACATGTATAGTACGTATGTTATCTTTTGAATGGGTGGGGGAGGTCTGTTGAAAGGAAGAGAATTTGGAACTCAGAATAAAAATATACAGTGAAAACTAAGAAATAATGAAAATGCATTCTAATAAAAGTCCACAGAATCCAACCTATCCTATCTTTGAGATTTAAAACTTTGTTTGCTTAAAGTCTAGTGGCATATATCAGATTTTACCCAATATTCTCTTTCCTTTTTTAAACATTAACCTTAAAATGATATGGCTACTTCCTCTAAGAATTCTTCTCATTTTCCTTTGACATATGACTCTCCTTGTGGATGAGAAATTAGTTTTCTTGCTGCTCCCTCTACTTCTTGAAAGATTAAATTATCAGCAAGACATCATGAAATTGTGGATTGTTCTACTTTGAATAGGGAGACATCTGACAGATTTTAATAGTTGAAGGCTCCTATTATAACTATATATTTTACACTGCCTAGTTTTGTGATTTGTCAGGATCTTGTCAATTGGTTATTCCTGTTTGCCTGTGGCATGTATACTCCCACTGAGATCCAACTTCTATTTCTTTAATTTTAATTTTACCTAAATACTTTGTACTTTGTTCCCCCCTTCAGATTTATAGAATTTCACATAGATGAGTGCCATTGTGATTCATAAGCCTACACTACTACCCCTTCTCTGTAGATTGATGAACATATTTATTGGTTTCTGCTGTCATTATTCCTGTGTTACTTCTGTGACTCTCTATGCTATCTAGTTCAGCTATTATCATAGGGCAATTTTCTCCTTTCCCCTTCATTTTTCCTTTGAAGTCCTCTTAATCAGCTCTGTTAGTCTCTGTGTGAATACATTAATCTTGGTGTTCTACTGAACAAAATCTAACTATTTTTAAATATCATGCCACCATCCAGAAGGCCAAATCCCACACTTTAAAATACATCAAAGTGTTACTCATTCCAAGGATACCACTTGAAGTCAGTTCAGGTGTCAGTAATGCATTCTCCCTCCATCTCCACATTGCAAAACCTCTGAGCTTCCTTCCAAGAATAGGTCTGGTGTTGTCCATGCCAGTTTGAGGCTTTCCTGATCTTCCCGATTGTTAATGCTCTCATCTTGAGTTACACTATATTTACTTGTTTATATATATTCACTCCACAGTACAACGTAAACTACATGAGGGAAAATGTATTCCCTTTTCAAAAGTGCCTTGTACTTCTACTTAATAAATATACAATAAATTTAATCATCAAACTGGATCTTATTTGCTGATAATTCATTTCATGTGTCCTATTTTCCATTCTGTAGTGCCTATTTTTAAACAGCAGCAGAAATGAGAATATTGTCCTTGACTCTAATTTCTTTAATTCTTTCACCCAGTCCTTACATTTCCTAGAGATATTTTCCATGTTTCTTTTTGTGGTTATGAGTCATTAGAAGTGGGCAGTGATCCTCAGATTGAACAGATATCGG
>JAQQSK010009721.1:0-12966 GCA_028658325.1 Potorous gilbertii | reverse complement strand
ATAGAAAGTTATCTGGCCCTACAGGACAAAAGAGAAGATGGGGACAAGAGAAGGGATGATGATAGAAGAGAGGGTAGATTGGTGATAGGGGAAATTAGAGTGCTCAGTGTACTGGGGTGAGGGGAGGGGACAAAAGGGGAGATAATTTGGAACCCAAAATTTTGTGAAAATGAATGTAAAAAGTTAAATAAATTTATATTTAAAAAAATAGAATGGGGCAAATGGAAAAGGAGGTACAAAAGCTAACTGAAAAAAACACAATTCATTAAAAATTAGAATTGACAACTGAAAGCTAATAACTGTATGAGTCATAAAAATCAGTCAAATGAAATCAAAAGAATGAAAAAAAGAAGAGTATGTAAAATACCTCATTGGAAAAACAACTGACCTGGAAAGTAGATCAAGGAGAGATAACTGAAGAATTATGGTTCTACCTGACAACCATGATGAGAAAAACCAGCCTGGACAGCATCTTTCAAGAAATCATCCAGGAATTCTTCCCTGAATTCCTAGAACTAGAAGGCAAAAGAGTCATTGAAATAATCCACTGATCATGTCCCAAAAGTGATACCAAATTGAAAATGCCAAGGAGTATTGTAGTCAAATTCCAGAACTATCACGTTAAGGAGAAATTATTGCAAGCAGCCATAAAGTAACAATTCAATTCCTGTGTAACCAATTATAATTTTATATACCTTACAGTTTCTACATTAAAACATCGGAGGGCCTGGAATTATGATATTCAGTAAGGCAAAAGAACTTGGATTACAACCAACGATCAACTCCTCAGCAAAACTGAGCATAATCTTTCAGACTAGGAGATGGATTTTCAATGAAATTGAAGAATTCCTGACTTTCCTGATGAAAATAACAGAGCTCAATAGAAAATTTGATCTTCAAACACAAGACTAAAGAAAGGTATAAAAACACAGGGAAAAAGGTGAAAAAAAGCACAAAACGTTATTCAATAAGGACAGACTGTTTACATTCTTACATGGGAAGATGATTCTTATATTCTTGAGAACTTTATCTTTATTACATCATATGGAAGGGAAATATATAGACAGAGGGAGTGGGTTTAAGTTGATTTTGATGTGTAGATAAAACACCTAATTAAGCTCTGAACAAAGATTATAATGGGAGAAGAGAAAAGGAGGAGGCAGAAAAGGATAAATTATATCACTGAAGAGGCACAAAAATACACTGCAGTAGAGGGAAAGAAGGGAGGGAGATGAGTATCGTCTGAGCTTTACTCTCACTGGATTTGGCTCAACGAGGGAATAACCTACTCAGGTATAGAAATCTAACTTGCCCTGTGGGAAAGGGAAAGAAAAGGGAAGGAGGGATAGAAGAAAGGGAAGAAATACTAAGGGAAAAGGGGAAAGAAAAGAGAGTGGAACTGATAGAAAAGAGGGCAGATTAAAGGAGGAGGTGGTCAAAAAGCAAAATCTCTAGTGAGGAGGGAAAGGGAGAAAGGAGAAAGAAAAGCATGAACAGACTTGGGAAAAGAATGGAGAGAAAAACACAAATAATAATCTATAGTAATCTAAATCACTGTGAATGTGAATGGGATGAACCTACCATGTGTATTCGTCCTCCATTGCAGAAGAAGGCCATGCCGTCAGAGAAATAATTACATGACTTGCACTTGACTTCACTTTGAGTGAGGGAGGGATGTGCAGGTCACTAGCCTCACTTCTCCTCTAGAGCCATCTGAATCCAGTGACCAGATATTCATCTGAATGACTGAAGATGACCCAGGATGAGGCAATTGGGGCTAAGTGACTTGCTTAAGGTCACACAGCTAGGGAGTGGTAAATGCCTGAGGTGAGATTTGAACTCAGATCCTCCTGAATCCCGCACTTGTGCTCTATCCACTGCACCACCTAGCTGCCTTAACACTACCATAAAACAGAAGGGGATAGCAAAGTGTATTAAAAATCATAATCCTACAATATCCTGTTTACAAAAACACATTTGAAACAGAGGGATACACATAAGTTAAAAGTAAAAGACTGGAGTATAGTATATTATGCTTCAGCTGAAATAAAAAAGAAAAGCAAGGGTAGCAATCTTAGTCAGACAAACAAAAGCATAAACAGATCTAATTAAAAGAGATAAGGAATAAAACTATATCCTACTAAAAGACACAATGAAGTAATATCATTACTAAACATAAATCCATCAAGTGGTATAGCATTCAAATTCTTAGAGAAGTTAAGGGAGTTAGAGGAAGATATATAGTGGTTGTGTAACATCTGAATATTGGAACTAAGGAGAGTCATTATACTTTGTTTCACAGAATTCACAGGAACTATTGTGCCTACTACTACTACCTCTCCATCCCAAATGATGTTCTCCAAGGTAAGCAAGACCTTGTGAGGTCTAGACAACCTTTGAAGTGGAAGCCCCAGTCAAAAATCTCATTATCTGCCAAATACAAGTTAAGGTCATCCTAAGTGAATGGGTATAGAACTAATGCCCATATTTCACCAGGCACTACAGGCCAGTCACAACCTAGGCATCATGTCTGAGTTGAGGAGAAAGAGAGGAAGATAAAGAAAAAAGAGAGGAAAAAAAAAAGAAAGATCTATCAAAGGACCACTAGCCTAATTTTAATCAGATTTTGAGTTTTTGCAGCTGTTTACCAAACCCTTAAATGATGAAGTCAAGGGGATTTTAGTTGTTATCCTTCATTTTTGAAGAGGACCAAAATGACATCACCATGACAAAGTGAAGTTTCAGTGTGCCAACTGTGACTGATCAGACCAATTCGATCTCGGAATCCTCCACTACAGGTTGGGCACAGATAGTCCATGTGAGTATTTGGGCTGGATACTCCAAATTTGTGTATCCTATATTTCTTTTATGCTGTTTCAATTCTGCTTTGCTCATAGAGCACAGCACCTTTTCTGATATGGACACACCATGCTGAGCGGTCCTGTGTTGTCTTCTATGTTGCACAGTCAAATCCAAAGTTCTTGAGAGAGACCTTGAAAATGTCCTTGTATCACTTCTTCTGACCATCATGTGATCACCTATCCCATGTTAGTTCTCCATAAAATAGTCTGTTGGGCAAGTGTTTATTTTGCTTTCCAATAGCATGACTAGTCCATTGGAGTTGTGCTCTCTGAAGCATAGTTTGAATACTTGGCAGTTGAGTGTGAGCAAAGAGTTCAGTGTCTGGTATCTTATCCTGCCAGGTGATCCTCAGAGTTTTCCTAAGTTAGTTCAAATGGAAGTAATTCCATTTCCTGGCATAGCACTGGTAGACCTTCCATATTTCACATGCGTACAACAATGAGGTAAGCACCGCAACTCTGTAGACTTTCAGTTTGGTAGTCAACCTAATACTTCTTCTCAATGGGAGCAGCCTAGAGAGCCCAAAACATAATACTTTGGGATATCCAGGACTTGAGGGAACCCAAAATTCCTTATAACCCTCTCTAGCTTTCTTAGAGAGATAACTGAGGTCAGGTTAATATTCTGTGTGAAAACAGTCTCTAAGTACACAACATTAATAAATGATAAATACTAATCTTACTAGGTATCAGAATCACTTCAAAGGATTGATATATACCTTATAATAGACATTGTGGTTAATGATTTTAAGTGAATGAATGGAAATGTATTTATTAGGCATTTAAAATATGTCATCACTCTGCTAAGTAGTAGGTTACAAATACAAAAACAAAACAATGCCTGAACTCAAGGAGCTTACACTCCAACAGGGGAAATGATACAGATTTGACAGTAATGTCCAGGGACATGAACTTTCATCTGGAAAGTTATAGGGGTGGGAAGTAGGGCCTTGAGGAATAGATTGACACATCTCATCTAGGAATAATTTTGAAATAAAGCCTTATGCTAATTAATATATTGCACATATTAATATAATACAACTAATATGATATAATAGACCTACCATATACCATCTGTAATAAACCATTGTGCCATCATCACAATACTAATGACAGCAGTAGCAATAATAGCAAACATCTGTATAGCATGGAGTATATGCTAGACACTGTACTTAGTGCTTTACAAAGATAATCTCATTTTATACTCAGCACAAGCCTGAAAGTTGGTGATGTTATTGTCTCTGTCTTACAGATGAGGAAACTGAAGCAATCAAAGATTAATTGACTTGTTTAGAGTCAAGCAGCTTTTAAATGTTTGAGGCCAGATTTCAACTCTGTTCTTCCTGAGTCTAAGCTAAGTGCTCTATCCACTGTGCTGGTTTTTTGCATATGATAATTTACAAAATTTCTTTCTCTTTTACTGTTGCCATAGATAATATATCAAGACTTATATTAAATTAAATATAATCCTAATTAAATATAATCAAATTGTGTTAACTAAAAGTTAACACAAATTAAAATTGTATTATCTGAAACATGACAATAGACATCCTTATTACACCCCAAATTCTTATTTGCAATGTTGCTAATATTTCTCCATTATAGAAATGTCTTGACGTGTTTTAGAGAGGTAAATTTTGTCATATTATGAAAAAAATATGTTCACTCTTATGCTTTTTAATATTTTTATTTACTAATTTACAGGTATTCATTCAGTCTCCTTACTCCTACTCTGATCAATTAAACAAACAAGCTAAAATTAAAAATAGAAAAGAAAACTCATAATATAATCAAGCAAGGTAAATTGCATCATCATGTTGTTGTTAGTTAGTCATTTGGTTGTGTCCAACCCTTTGTGACCCCAAGGATTGGCCATGTCCAAAAACATATTTCTCATTCTGCATTTAAATTTATTTTTTCTAACTGAGCATAGGTATGGTTCTTCATCTTTGCTGCTTTGGAATCACTGCATTTTTTACTGTTTCAAAGTACCTCAGAATTATATTTCTTTATGTTTTTTAAAAAATTATATAAATTATTCTCATGTTTTTCATTTCACTTTACATCAGTTCGCGCAGATCTCGAGTTGTTCTTGACAAGCAAAGAGACTACTTATTTATCGGAGACTAACACGAAGATAGTCATTTATGATAATGGAAGGATGTGAAATGAGAAGGGGAAAAGAGGGAGCTCACAGAGAATGCTCAGTCTTTTTGCTGAAGTATGCAGTGAGGTCATTAGCTGAGAGGATCAGAGAGGAGCTGATGGGCTAAGCTTAGATAAAGTTTAGAACAACCATTATAGTAGATAGGAAAAAAAGAAATCAGTCAGGTAAGAGTAACAGTATTGTCTTTCTCTAACAGGAGTCCTCTGGAGAAGGAAACTTCAAACTACTAGTATCTTTGCCAAGAAAACCCCCATGGATAGTATGGTCCATAAGATCACAAAGAATTGGATACAACTAAATGACTGAACAACAGTAGGAGTCCAGTTGAGATTAGATAACGTCAATTTGTAGTGAACTCACTCAACATGATTTCCTGACTTCCTATAGGTTCATTCACTAGTATATGAATAGGAACACAGAGGCTGATACTTACAATAAGCTGTAGTTACAGTCTGGCAAGGCTAGACAGCAGCAAAACAAGGGACTATGGGAATTGAGAGTAGACAGTATAGTGTAGAGTTGAACTAGTTCACCAAAAGCTTGAGACAACAAAGGAAGGCAAATATAGCCTTATAGAGCAAAGGGTGATGTCCTAATAAAATACTGAGGGAAGAAGGAATTGGAGGTCACAGGAAGGACAAAGATAGCGATAAGGATTGTAATCATAGGGAAAGTTGGAATGATTCAATATTTTGATTAGAAGGATTGAGAAACAGGTTTAAGATTAGAGGAAATTCATTAATTATGAAATAGACATTCGAGAAGCACTTTGGAAGGGGTGAGCAGATCTGACCTGAGGCTTTGAGTGGGATAGGTTGGGAGTGATGAGAATGAGAGAGCAGGTAGCTGGTATGTAGGAAAGTAGAGGTCCTTTAAGAAAAACAGGCGATCAGATGTTTCAGATTACCCCTTGAGTAAAGTCTTATGATAGATGTTTTTGTTTGGTCCCGTGTAGCCAAGAAAAGACTATATCATAGTGGGCAAGAACAGGAGGAGGTATGGGCTAGGGAATGTAAAAGCCCAATCAGGATGCTGTGATTGTGACATACTGACCTCTAGTCTGGGCACAGGGGGAAGACTGTAGGTCCTTGTGCCCTTCCAGAAGTCATTCAGGAGGCAAAAGATTTTCCTGGTTTTAGGAAAATGGCCTTTAAAAAAAGACAATATAGTTGAAAGAGTTGTGCCTTACTTAAGCTTCACAATGTCAGTTTCCATATTTGAAATACAGCACTTCAAACTTTTTGAAGAACTGCTTTATGGAACTGGCTAGCATAGGAGAACAGCTGATAAAACTCAGGAAATCCTAAAGGGGAAAAAATCCAGACACATCAAAATGGTGCCAAATGATTCTGAGATAAAGCAGAAATGTGGTCATACTCTGGTTCTGGTATTAGGCTTTTCCTGAGTGTTCTGAGGACAAAGGTAGGAAAGGAAAAGTAGTATTTTCTAGCTCATTTTAGAGAAATTTGTCCATGAAATAGCTCTCATTATCTTTAAATTTATAGTTTGTTTAGGCAAAGTAAAACAACAACTTTTCTAGGGGACAGATAGAGAGGTCTATTAAATCTGTTTATACATGAAGATATTACTTTATAACTTTAGAGGTCTTATTAGTTTTTCAGTATGATGGTTATTTTGCAATGTAGATTGTATACAACTTCCTCATCCAAAATTTTATAGCTTAATTATTTGCTACACCTGAAAAAAAATTACTGGTAGATCACTATGCTAGTAATAGATATTTATGAACTTGTCTTGGCTACTGATTCTCACATGACAGATATAGGGTCAATATCTGGACTTGTATTCAATGGTTTTTTAGCTTGTGCTAATTATTAGGCTCATAGTTTTAGAGGTAGAAGAAAACAGAGGCCATTGAGGCCAATCTTATCATTTTGTATTAGGTCATAGAAGAACATAGTGACTTAGAATTATGGAGCTAATAAGTAATTATACTGGTATTTGAACCTATATCTTTCTGATTCCAAGTCCATCACCCTATACACTCAACCAAATTAGGACTTGGAAGAAACATTCATGAGGGAGGATAGTAGTGAGATGGAGTAGTTACAGGCAAAACAAACTTCCAAATCCTACAGGGAAAGAGTAGTGGATTATTTTTTCCTGTAAATGGGGGAAGAAGAAAAGAAAAGAAAGACAAAATCTGGAGGTGGAGAGTGTAGAGAGTTCTCTTAAGTCACCTCTTAAGTAACTGGGAAATGACTGAACAAATTGTGTTATATGTATATCATTCAATATTAGGATGCCCAAAGAAGTATAGAGATGACTTCAGAGAATCCTGGTAGTATGAACTGAGGCATGTATTTCTTGTGCGGAATTATGTGGGTGTATGTATTCATTCTTAATATTGTCTATGTCACATTGTAACAGTTGCTATATTTTATAAGTAAATCATAAAAGAGAGCAAATACACTTGCCAACAGTGTTAGTCACAGAACACAGAGACCGTGATCCTCCAAATACTTCTTTTTCAGGGATGAAATTGTACTGTTCCTATCAAACTCCTGAAACTATAGAATTTCCTTAACGAGATCCACAGTTACACAGAAGGGATTGACTTAATAATCCACACATATGAAAAAAAGATGAAAATTCTTACCTTTCAGGTTATGACATACAACTGATGGGAAGCTCATTAAATTGGCCCATTGATTCATATATATTGGTTAGGACCTTCAGTAGAGGAATAGATGTGTAGATGGCAATGAACCATGACTAGAATTGAATAAAAGAATGAGCTGACTTGGATTTGCAGTCTTGGAAACTGCAAATTATTTTCAGTGATCCCAAGTTGCTTACCAATTTTGAAACTCATTTTTCTTTTTGGGGATCAATATTTTCCTCATTGATTTTATATAGTTTTGAGAATAATGGCATTTCATCTTTGATGAATTCAGATTGTAGATGAACCAAAGAACACTGTAAAGACATATATATGGTGAGAATAAATCTTCAATGATGTATTTGTAAACTATGGAATACAACATATTATCAAGGAAATGTATTAGCAGGAAAGAAAATGGGAATGTCATGTTTTTAGAGTTAGGCATTCCAGTAGACTATCCTGAATGCTATACCATTATCATGATATGTTGAAAAAATTAGGATATCTTGTTCTGGATAGATCCTTTATGAAGATTTGTGGGAGGAAATAGACTAGATTCCCACAGGATAAGGAACATGAGCAGATAATGACAATGCCCACAATGGTTGAGGTCATACATTCCATTAGGGTGTTTAAGTAGCTACTATTGATGTATGAAAGCATTTGGGGCCTGTTTCTATACTAATGTTGACCTCGTTTTGTTTCACTTTTACTCATAGTTGATGAAACTTTATTGATTCTACATCATGTACTATCATCCAAAAGAGTAGTGCCATGTTAAAAACATTTAACAAATTTGAAGAATTTGAGAAGTATGAAGAAACTTCTATGAATCGATGTCTACAGTCACCCAGTTAACAAGTATTGATATTGGGAAATGAGGAAAAGTCTCCTGATTCCACTAGATTTAGCGTTCTTTCAAAAAATACCCAAAGAAACAGACAAACACACTACAAATTAATATGGGACAACAACGTACTCTTTAAAGCTAATTAGAGTTTTAATATAAATTATTTGTTTTTCCACTTAAAATGTTTGTCTTGAAGTGCTTAGTAAATATATTTTCATTCAGATTCACTAGTTGTGTCTGAGAGTACATGTCTCATTCAGCATCTCTAATTTATTACCCCTCTAACAAGGGGTATGTTCTATGTTTCATTATCAGTCTTGAAGAAGTTTTCTGTTTGTCTGCACATTTCAGCTGCCTTCTTCCTTGATCCCTACATACCCCTCTCCTATTAGTGAATTCCTCGTGGAACCTCCATTTTGAAAAAGGGTCCAAAGAATCCATTCCTTATTCTAAATACTATACTGTGTTTTATGAACTACACAAACATGTCCCTGTAAGGACACCTTCTCCTCCCCTCAGTTCTATTAGCTTCTTTGGATGTTTTCTTTTCTTATTAGAAGTCAAGCTCCTCGGGTGGCATTTTTTTCTTTTTATTTCTACTTACGTCTTCAATGCCTAGAACAATGCCTGGCACATAGCAAGCACTTAATAAAATATTTGTTAATAATACTAATGCCTAGTATTTTATATAAGCACTTCAAGGTTTAGAGAGTACTTCAGAATTATTTTCATTTTTAGCCTCACAGTATGTGTTATTATTAACTACATTTTACTTATGAGAAAACTGAGGCAGGGACAGGCTAAGTAACATGTTCAGGGTCACACAGCAAAAATCTGAAGCCAGATTTGAACTCAGATCTTCTGACTCCAGTGCCCTCTCCATTGTGTCACTCGTCTGCCTCGCTGACTAGTACTGTTTGCTGCTATGAGCGGAGTTCTGCGCTCTTTCAAAGTTATCTTTCTTCATGCTGTTATTGTCTTAAAGTGAATTGTTCTTTCTGCTCATTTCATTCCATGTCCATTTGCACAAGACTTTCTCAATTTCTCTAAATCTATCATATTTGTCATTTCCTATGGCACTATAATTGTTTCATTACATCCATATGCCTCAATTTTTTTCATCCATTCTCCAAATGATAGAAGACTACTTTTGTTTCCCATTTTTTGCTATTACAAGTAAGTGTTTCTATATTCTTGTCCTTTCCCTTTCTGCATATGTAGGTATGTGTATACACACACAGACATTTACACATATACATTACCCATACATATATTTGTGTATGCATATATAAAACACACATGTATACTTATATATATATACATACACATATACATCCTTGAGATATATGCCAAAGACTGACATCTCCTCAAAGAATCTTTCCTCAATAGGAAGCAGACACAAGAGCCTGCAAGACAGGCTTTCTCCCAAAGTGTAGCTCGAAGGTACTCAACCAGTATCTCCAGGGTTTTACCAGCCCATTACCCAACCCTTTCACTGGGTTAGGTTAATAGCAAGTCTTCTGAGAACCTTTTGCTGCTTATTATTGGGAATGTGAAAACCCAGAATCCCTTAAATTTCAGGGAACACAAATTTATTGGTGCCTCCTTCTCTTCATATTCAGGAGACATAGACCAATTTAAACTTGGCTGTTTCAGTAATCATTAATTTTTCAAGGCTGGGATTATCCAAGCTTGTTTACAATTTCAGAGAAGTGGGAAATGTCACACTATAGCAGCCAGAATTTAGTTTGGTCTCATTTAATTACCATGACTGGGCACGTGTTTCACTTTGAGAAGTGAGGCTATGTACACAGTCATGCAAGGGACTCTGGAATGCATAGTTGTTAAAGCTTTTCTAGCAAATGGTACAAGCTAAATTATAAGGTGATTGAAAGGGTGCCCTTTATAATGGTCACAAAAGCCTTCTGCAGCTGATTGAGGGTGTGGGTGTAATTTAGAGAGGAGTTTGCAGTAGGCATGAAATTATAGTCCAGTTTTTGGAATTTAGCCAGTGCAGCAGCCAGTTTCAGAACTACATCACCACCTGCTAACACACTTGCTCAGAACTGAGTCATAATGAAGACTGCAGAAAACGAATCATCAAATCCCCATCAAGCAACATTACTCTACTCATTCTTTCTCAGTTCAGAGATTTGATAGAGTACAGCCCTACTCTGTAGGATGATCTGAAGTCATAGTGATGAAAGTTTTTTTCAAGGATTCCATTACTGAAGTGCGATCTAGTTTCTGAGTCAGCTCTGCCTGTAGAGGATCTGGTTCATGGTGGACTTGAGTGAATCTTTTCCTTTAGAAAAATCTCATTGCATTTCATCAACCATATTCTTCAAGCCAGGGATTCTTAAACTTTTTCTACTCATGATGCCTTCTTGAATTTTTACAGTATTACTTGATGTTGCATGGCCTGAGGGCACGTGCAGAGCAAAGTGCACATGCTTTGTGTTAAGAACCAAGGCTTCAGTGAAGTTCCATGATGCAACACATATAGCGCTGCTAGAAACACCTTGGATTCATTATGCATTTGATTTTCAATTAATTTTTGGTCGTTGAGCATTCAGAAATCTTTTACTGTTGCCAAATTTTTCATGGCCGTGTATCAGGTCCTGACCCACAGTTTAAGAAGCGCTGCAATATGAGATCCCATTTTAGGGTTTAAGTATGACATACTGCAGTACTCTTAGGACAAATCCAGCTTTCTTTTAGAGTGCAGATGGGAATTTGTACCTGTGAAATGGTACAGAAAAGGACTTGGTTTCCCCCAAGGTATTATAGACTGATAAATTAGACTTGGTAGAGCTACTTTAGTACAAAGTAATCTCCTAAGTCCCTTAAGACCTGTCTACTCTGATCTACAGTAAGGAGATTTTAATGGTGTCCTTGAGCATTGAGTGGTTTATACCTTTGAGGCAGTATGTTAGAGTGAAAAGAGCATTTAATGTGACTATCCCTTTCTAGTTACGTGACAACAGGCAGGTCACCTAAATTAAGGACCTTCCTTGTCTTGCCTTTAAAATCTAGATAATAAATACCTTACTATCCCTTTTATAGGATTTTTATGCAGAGAATGTTTTCTAATTTAATTCAACAAATATTTACTAAAATATTATTATGTATAAAGCACAGTGCCAGGTATTGGGGATAAAATGGCAAAAATGAAAGCCAGTGTATTTAAGAAGGTTATGTTCCAGTGGGGATGATACAATAGTACACAGATTTGAAAGTAAAATGAAGTTTTAGAAGAAAGACCTTTAATATCTAAGAAGGTTAAGAAATACTTTCCATAGGTCAGGGAGTCTGTTTTCTTTTCTTCCTTATAGTAGTTAGGAAGAAAGAACTTGCTGGAAACTTTCTACTTATTAATTCTGGGTAGATAGCACAAACACTAGATTGTAAGCTCCTTGACCTATGGAATTGTGCCCTATTCTTTGTAACTTCCTCAAAGCTCATTAAAGTGCTTTTCATCTGATAAGGAAGCAATGAGCATCTATTGGACTGAATACCATTGCTGAATCATGTAGTAAGTGGAGACAAGAAGAAGACAGTAAAGCTGAATTGAACTTAGATCTTTATAGTGGTCTGTTAACTGACCAGTGTTTTCCCACTATATATCTACCTAATTTCCCAAACTACCCAATCCAACATAGCAATGAAATAAAAATTTCCAGAATGGTATTAATCAATCGAATTTATTAAGCGCCTCCCATGTATACAACACCATGCTAGATATTAACAATACAAAGACATAAGTGACCCTCCATGGTTAAACAGAGGTGTCAGAGCCAGTGGGACCCTCAGAGGTACAACAATTGCAAATTCAAATGAAAAATCCAAGTAGAAGTGGAACATTTTTTGAAGGTCAAAATATTTAAGACAATTATATTATTGTTGTAAAGACTGTGATTATGGTGTTGATGTGCTTTGTTTGCCTGACTTTCATTTATAGCTCACTAGACATTGTCCTACAAGATATTTTTATTTTTTAGTATGTTAATAAAGGTCCTTGAACTGTTGAACCCATTAGAATTATCACCATTAGTTTAAAAAAACCCAGCAAAAATCAGATGTTATAACAATTGCCAATTTTACATTTCAGGAATAACTCTTAATGAAGGTACACTATCAGATGCTATAATGTAAAGTACATAAAAGGAAAAACAGCACCTATGCAAGTGATGCTATTAATTTTCAAATCAGTATTACAGATCCCACTTGCATAAGTTTATTCATTTACTGTTTTTAACCACAAATGTGGTCCCATCAATGTTATGGCTCAAATTGTTTTGGCATGAAGAATGCCAAGGTCCCAGTCTTGGGTATATGAGTAAAACAGAAGTATATGATCCATTGGAATCCTCAGAGGTATAAGAATTACAATTCAAATAAAAGTTTAAGTAGATGTGGAACACCATCAGCTAGTACTACTGTTACTTTCAAATGCTTTATT
>JAQQSK010009720.1:0-12966 GCA_028658325.1 Potorous gilbertii | reverse complement strand
ATTGTATCATTCACCATTATAGATAGCAGAATTCCTAAACAGCCATGTGGTGGAAGAGATCAGAAAAGACAAAATACACAATTTTGAGTATATCAAATTAGATGGCAGAATGAGAGATTTAAAGCTAGAAGGGCTCATGAGAATCATCTGATCTACCCCCTCATTTTACAGGTCAAAAATCTGAGACCTAGAGAGGTAGGTGGTAGAGACAGAATTCAAAGCAGATCCTCTGACTCAAAATCTAGTGTTCTCTCAAGGCTTTGGCATGAACAAAATCAATACCCAGAACAAGAAGAAAAGATAAACACTATTAAAAAAAACTACATCAAACATTTCTGATTAAATTCTGATGTCCAAAATGACAGGGAACTGACACAAATCTAGAAGACTATGAGTCATTGCCCAAGAGATGGTCAAAGAATAGTTTTTAAAAGAAGAAATGCAAACTATCCACAGTCATATAAAAAAGGGTTCAAAATCACTAATGTTAAAAATGCAAACTCAAACAACTGTTAGTCATTAAGTTTGCTCACATTAAAATTTGCAAGGATGGTAAAAGATAGAGAAATATTGGAAAGACTGTGGGAAAGAAGATGTGTTAATTCACTCCTGGTGGAAATGTGAGTTGATCCTCTAGTTCTGGAGAAGAATTTGAAATAAAGCAAGAAAAGCACCAAAATGTTCATACCCTTCAACTTGGCAGGCCTGTCTTTGGCTTTAGAGACCAACGAGGTTGGTGACAGAAAGAAATATCCCACACATACCAAGAAGAACTCTCTGTCATTGCAAAGTTAGAAACAAATGATACATCCATCAAATGGAGAAATGGCTAAACAAATTATAATCTATGAACACGATGAAATACTATTGCATTATGAGGAATTCAAAGCAACTTGAGAACACTGGTGAAATGATGGAGACTGAATTAAGCATGAACAGGAGAAAAGTACACATAGACTACTAGTGGTAGGCACCTCACAGGGTCTCAAGCCCTCCACCTCTCTCATGTGTTTCAATATGTCAGGGACACCACTTTCAGAGAGAGAAGTGATGGGCAAAGACTGCACACTGAGGCATATTTTCAGGAAGGAAGGGGAGAAGTGGGGGCCACGGCCAAGGAAGGGATTTGTTTTGCTTGACTACATATGATCATAATGGATTTTGCTTTTCCTGTCTTCTCAGTTGGGGGGAAGGTAGGGGTGAAGGGGAGAGGGGGAGTTAGGAGAGCTAAAAATCAAATAAGATTGAATTTTTAAAAATATGTCAGGGCCACCACCTTGGCAGGATCTCAGATTCTTGACTGGGCTGTTGGGGAATAGCGCTGTCTTACTAGGCCTTCCCAGAGAAAAGTTGGTATATAAACTCCTGTCATGTTTTTTGTTATTCCAGATCCAAGAGAAATGGGTGGGTCCACAGTGTAAGTCCTCCCTCCCCTTGATGAAAGAGGGTCACTCATTGTGCAGAAGCTGCTGGCACTGACCTTCGTTTTCTTCCACTGAAGAAGTATAGAAAACAGTCCTTTCCCGCAGTGGGCGCTTAGAAATTGTGATGGGCTTGTGTCTTCTTGCCGTCACCCTGGGAGGAGGCACCGGAGGTGCAGCATTGTCTTCTGGTGGGCCTGAATAGATCTGTGGGGTTAAAAGATCCAGGAAACATTGAGAAAGATTCATAGAATTGGAATGAACCTTTGAGGCCATGTAAGGCCAGCCTTCATTTTACAAGACCTTTCAAGTCAACCCATTCCCATTGTTTGACAACTTGAATTGTTAGGAAAATCCTCCTTCTTCGTAA
Source organism: Potorous gilbertii (assembly GCA_028658325.1). NCBI lineage: Eukaryota > Metazoa > Chordata > Mammalia > Diprotodontia > Potoroidae > Potorous > Potorous gilbertii. The sequence continues at coordinate 11,175 of JAQQSK010009720.1, read as the reverse complement.
GCCACAATCTGGCTCTCTGCATTTCTCCCACTGTATCAGAGACCACAGCTTCTATTGTTGGCTGTCCCAGAAGAAAGGTGAAAGAAGATCTTGTTCAGAGGCATCAGGCATATAACACAAAGTTGAATCTGAGGGCACTTATTCCATCTGTTACCCATTTTTCCCACAGTGATTACACTGTCAGCATCTGTGCCAAACACTCCCTTAGCATCAGATGGACACAAAGAGTGGAAAGGAATACAATGAAGACACACCCTTTGGTTGGCTGATTAAAAAACAGAGTCCTCAGAGAACAACAGAGGATGAACCCCAAGTGGAAGCATTCCCCATAATGGAGAAAGTCTAGAGGCCTTTCCTATGAGATCAAAGGTAAACCAAGGCTGGCTGCTGTCACCACTGTTACCTGACACAGTTATAAAAGTGCCAGTTGGGACAATGAAATGAGAAAAAAGAAGTGAAGGAATGAGCACAGAGGAGGGAAGCAAAATTGTCTTCTTTGGTAATTTGACAAAAAATATGATGACTTACTTAGAGAAGACTAACAGTTCAACTGTTAGCAGAATATAAAATAGCCTACACCCAAATCACCATCCTTTCTATAGATTACCAAGAAAGTTCCACCCAAAATAACTATGGATTTTATCTGGGAGTCCACTTACCAACACTTGTACAGGAATTACAGGAATATAACTATAAAGCACTCTTTACCGAAAAATAAAAAGGATGATTTAAATAATTGAAGAGCAATTGATTGCGTGGCACATAGTAGGCACTTAATAAATACTTATTAACTGAACTGAATTGATTGGTCATACTAATATAATCCAAACAACAATATTACCTAAGTTTTTTGGAGTTTTTGTATGAGACAGATTCAGTGCCATGCCAAACTACCCAAGGATTCTTTTGAAAGAACTAGACAAAAATATAACAAAATTCATCTGTGAGAACAAAGGTCAAGAATATGAAAGGAATAATCGAAAGAAGTGGGAAGGAAGAGTGCCTAGAAGCACCAATCAACTGTTGCAATCATCAAAATGATTCAGTACTAGGTAAGAAATCAAAGGTAATCAGTGTAGTAGGTTAGGTCCAAAAGGCTCAGAAGTAACTGAATATAATAGCATTGCATTCAGTAAACACGGGGGCTGGGCAAAGAACTCACTGTTTGATGAAAAACTCCCTGTGGAAATAGGTCTAGGAGAAATTAGGCCAAGACCAACATCTCATACCACAATAAGCTCTAAATGGACACATGACCTCAATATGAGAGGTCATATCATAAACTAATTAGTGGAGCAGGAAAGGAGATATAATGGACAGGGAGAAAGTTTGTGGCTTAATAAAGGTCAGAGAGGACAGAAGAGATAAAATGGAAAATTTTGATTGCATAAAATTGAAAAGCTTTAGCAAAAGCAAAATCAATGATTTCAGAATCAGAAGGGAAAGAAATTAACTGGGAGGGGAAAAGGCCTTTTGTGGTAAATTTATCTGATAAAGGTCCTATATCTAAAAATATATCAAGCAATAAGCATTTATTACATTCTACTAAGTGCCAGGCACGGCACTGAGCACTGGGGATACAAAAAGTGGTAAAAGACAGTCCCTGCCCTCAAGAAGTTCACAATCTAATGGGAGAGATAACAAGTAAACAATTATGTACAAATAAGCTCTAGACAGGATAAATAGTATATAATTGAGAGAGAACACTAGAATTAAGAGGCCTTGGGAAAGGTTTCCCATAGGAATTGGAATTTTAGCTGGGACTTGAAGTCTGGGAAGTCAAGAGGTGGAGAGGATGAGAAAGAACATTGTAGGCATGGGGTCACAGCCAGAGACAATTCCTGGAGAAGAGAGATGGAGAGTTTTGCTTGTGGAACAGCAAGGAGGTCAGCTCCATTGGATTGAGTATATAGCAGGGAGTTGTGTTCATCCTTCGTTGCCAAAGAAGACCATGACATCAGAAAAATGATGACATGACTTCATTTGACTTTGTTTTAAGGGAGGGAGGGCTGTGCAGGTCACCAGCCTCACTTTTTCCTCCAGAGCCATCTGAATCCAGTGACCAGATATTCATCAGGATGACTGGAGATGACCCAGGATGCACTGGGAGACCTTGGCTCCTTTAGGTCAAGGTCTATACAGGTACTCACTTAGGGTGAGATAATGCCCATTCAGTGAAGAGGCCTATTTACAAGAAGTAGTCAAGGCATGACCCCTTTAATGAGGCCAAGAAAAAGAAAGACATCAGGCTGGGAGGGAAACAGAACAGTTACTATTGAAAATCACTCTGAAGCCAGGAGGGTCCAGAAAAGATCCTTTAGGCAAGGGGCAGGGGTCTCATTGTATCTGAGCTTCAGAGTACAGTAGGCTGGAAGGGAAGTGAATGGGAGGGGAGGGGAGGGGATGGAGACTAGTCAGTAAAACCCGGTTGTAAAGGTAGCGGTTGTGGGGAAGATGAAAGAGGGCTAGTGAGCTTTGAATACCAAAAAGAGGCTTTTCTATTTGCTCCTAGAGGCCATAGGGAACCAATTCAGTTTATTGAGAAGGGCAGTGTGTGTGACATGGTCAAATCTGTGCTTTTTAAGAAAACTACTTTGGCAGCTGAATGGAAGATGCTTTGGAGAGACTGAGGCAGGCGGAACCCTCCCTCCTCAACCAGCTATTGCAATAGTTCAGGTTTGAGGTGATAAGGATTGGCTATGTCAGAGGAGAGAAGGGACATATGGAAGAGGTGTGGCGAAGGTGAAATAGGCCTTGGCAACTGAATGGACATGGAGGAGGAGAGACGGTAAAGAGTTAAGGATGACTCATAGGTTTTGAGCCTGGATGACCAAGAAGGTGATAGTGCCTTCAACAGTAACAGAAAAGTTGGAGGGGTGGAGAGGGGGAGAGAGTTTATGGGGAAAGATAATGACTTCGGTTTGGGACACGCTGAGTCTAAGATGTCTACTGGAAATCCATTTAGGGAATGGATATGAATATAGTTAAATAGCTGAAGGATATGAAGAAGCAATTTTCAAAAGAAGAAACGCAAGCTATCAACAATCATATAAAAATGCTCCAAACCACTAACAAGAGAAATGCAAATTCAAAGAACTCTGAGGTTCCACCTCCCAGCTATCAGTTTGGCAAAGATGATGCTTAAATTGTGTGTATCCTATAGGACCCAGAAATACCACTAGTAGGCGTATAACTTGAAGAGACCAGAGAAGGGACCCTTTAGTCAGCTAGGTGGTGCAGTGGATAGAGTGCTAAGCTTGGGTCAGGAAGACCTGAGTTCAAATTCTGTCTCAGACACTAATTTACTAGCTAGGTGATCCTAGGCAAGTCAGTTAAACTTCCTTGATTTCATTTTCTTCATCTGTAAGATGATGATAGTTGGAGCAAGATCCCCTCCAACTCTAAATCTATGACCTTATTATTTCTGCATACAGAAATAGTTATAGTAGCATTTTTGTTATGGCAAAGAACTGAAAGCAAAGTGGGGGTGCCTATCAGTTGTGGGATAGCTGAACAAATGAAGATCTGTGAATGTGATGGGATATTATTGAGCCAGAAGAAAAGATGAAAAGCAGATTCAGAGAAAGCTGGGAAGACTTATATGAACTGATGCAGAGGGAAGTGAGTAGAATCAAAACAGTTTAGACAATAACAACAACATTTTGAAGACAAACAAGTCTTAAAGCTTTAAGAACACTAATCAATGCAATAGCTAACCATGACTCCAGAAGCCTGCTCCCTACCTTTTGACAGAGAGGAAGTGAACTGCAGGTATAGAATGAGATACATGTTTTTGGACAAGGCCAACACAATAAAATTTGTTTTGTTTGACTGTACATATTTGGAATAATGGCTCTAGGGTTAGAAGGGGCCTCAGAAGTCATCTCATCCAGCACCCCCCCGCCATTTTATAGAGAAGGATACTGAGGCCCAAGGAGGAGGTAAAGGGACTTTTTCAAGGTCACATTTGATGAGCATCATATTAAGTGCCAGGGATAAAAAAAATGGCAAAAGACAATCCCTGCCCCCAAAGGACTCACAATCTTATGGGGAACAGAAGAATCAAACAATTATGAGGCAAGATTTGAATCTTGGTCCTCTGACCCTAGAACCAGAGCTCTTCCTACTGTATTTCCATCCTCGTCCTTTTTTTTTTTGCTACAACATAGAGTTTTTATTTTGGAAAGAAGAATGTGTTTTGGGTGATAGTGATGCTCCTCATGAAAGAGAATCCATGAAATATTTAAACAGTACAGAGTAGAGGGCAGAAGGACAGACAAGAACAACAGTGTTGGTATTCTCACAGTCAATTTGATATGCACTTTATAAAAAGCTATACACATATTTTCACATGCAATCCTTCTTTGATCCTTCTTTGCTTATGGAGATACTTGTGTTTGCTGCTATCAACTTCATAATAAAAAAATTACTATTAAAGAAGGACTGCTCCCAATCCTTCTTCCATGACAGCTGCTCTGCTCATTCATTATGGAATTTCCAAATCACCAGTGTCCTTATCCTCCCAGAAGTCATGTTAGCTGGGCCTCAGTCAATCACTGCCCCCTCCAAAGTAGCCTTCCCTAGAAGTTATTTTTTTTTTCATTTTGTTTTTCTTTGCGATTTTCTACCTTCCTCTGCCAGGTCTGCATATAAATACCTAGAACCTTAACCTGAGGCAAATGCTATTCTGAGTTCCAGTCCTGGGCTTTTGAGTTTTCCAGATGATGTATCATTTCACTCCCTCTGTGGTTCCCAGCAATTACCTGCTCACTTACTTATTCCTGAAAGGGCATAGTGATCTGCCAATAGGAAGAGAGAGACAGAGTGGCATGCCAGAAAGAATACTCAAATGGGTGCACCAAGATCTGTGTTCTAGTCCTGACTCAAACACTTACTAGCTATGAGAGCCCTTTCTGCCTGTGACTCCGTAACATTTCATGGTCTAAAATCTGGATCTTATCCAAAATTCATCAGATGCCTACAATGTTCCAAGTACCTAGTTAGGTGCTGGGGATGAAAATACAAAAATGAGACATTCCCTGCCCTAAAGGAACTTATATTCTACCAAGAAGACACAACACACGTAGAGGACTGTTATCCAAGGAAGGGAGTCCTGGTTTGAGGAGTCACAAGAACAACGAATGGAACCCTGGGGCAAGATGGCTATTCTACCTAGTTCAGGAGCAATGGTCCCACTGATTTATCACTTCCCAAGCAAGAAGGAGAAACCAAAGATGGGAAGAGGGGGGAGGGTTTAAAATCCTAAGAATACTAAGGTTCTGTTCAGCTGGGATAGTCCACATTTTAAGGTTCCTCTCATCTGGGAAATTCTAGGTTCACATCTATTTGATGTTTTATGGTTTACAAAGCACGTTCCAGGGTTTCTGGGAGAGTCAAATGAGATAATATAAAGCCCTTTCCAAACTTTCAAGCTCTGTATAAATGTCAGTTGTTATTATTTACCCTCTATCTGAGGAGCTCATATATAAACACAAGAAAAGTTAAGTTAAATAATGAGACAGGAGATGAGCAACAGATAATGTCATAAGGCAGCACATGCCTGTGGCTCCGCAGAGGACTCCCAAATCACCATATCCCATCCTCCTTTCTCCTCTGAGCTGCCTCTTAGACATCACCTACTGCACGTTCCACAGACTCCTCACACTAACCTTGTCCCAAAAGGGCCCCATTATTTCTCTCCGTAGAGCCATCCTTTTCCCTAATTTCTGAAGTACAACTGAGGGTGCCAGTGCCCTCAGTTCACAAGACTGGAATTGTCCTTTACTCATCACTCTGCTCCCATTCTCCATCTATATCCAATCCATAGCTTCAACACAGTTTCCATCCCTCCCTTTTCCTGTCTCAAGTCATAACCCCCTAAATGCAAGTCTTTTCCCAGGGATTATTGCAATATCGTCTTTACTGGTTTCACTGCCTCCAGGCTTCCCCTTCTCCAATTCATCCTTCACAAGTCTCGTTGATTTTCCTACAGTGCAGGTTTTCCACTATCACTCAATAAACTCCAGTGGCTCCCTATTACCTCTAGGAGCAAATACAAACACCTTTGCTTGGAATTCTAAATTCTCTTCAATCTGGTTTAGATTTCAGATTATTTCCATACAATGCCACTTCCACTCCCTCAAAATAATTGATTCAGCTAGACTGAAGAACTATGCTAAGTGGCCAAAGTTATTCCTACTACCTCATTACAGTAATAATACCTATTCTCACTCTATCTGGCTCCCCTAAGAAGCTTGGACTCCACCCTTGGAACCACTATGGATCTACTACAAGAGCTTTTACCTTCTCCTACCCATGACCAGATCTCCACTCTACTTCTCAGACACTTCCATGTCATCCTGGAGCTCCTTTCCTTTCCCCTCAGTTCTCCTTCACACTCCCCTTTCTCCTTTACATTGTCTTGACTCATTAGAACTGAATTTCCTCAAGGGCAGGACTTGCCTAGTTTGCTTGCATTTGTATCCCCAGTGCCTGGCACACTGTTGCTGTTCAGTCACTTCAGACTCTTCATGACCCTATTTGGGGTTTTCTTGGCAGAGATAATGGAGTGGTTTTGCCATTTCTTTTTCTAGCTCGTTTTACAGATAAGGAAACTGAGACAAACAGGGTTCGATGACTTGCCCGGAATCATACAGTCTGAGGCCAGATTTGCACTCAGGAAGATGAGTCTTCCTGATTCTAGGTCTAGTGCTGTATCAACTGCAGTGACACCTAGCTGCCCCACCCGGCACATGGTAATCACGTAATAAATCATCTATTTAGGCAGATGACACTCTACTCTCTTTCCTGAACTCTTTGGCCCAGTCAAACCCCTATGCCTCTGTCCACGCTGTCTTTCATGCCTAAAATACTCTCCTTCTTCACCTGGCCTCTCAGAACACCTAGATTCTCTCAAGGCTTTGATAAGTTCCACCTCCTTCAAGAGGCCTCTCTTATTCCCCATTAATTTACATTGATTTTTTTATTATGCTTTGTATTTATTTATCTGTGTACATGCTGTTATCCCCCCTAGAGAATGGAAGCTCTCTGAGGGCAATGTCCATTTCATTTTTGCCTCTGTATCCCTAGCATCTAGACTAGACTAGGTCTGGCACCTAGTAGGTACTTAAATGCTTGTCTAATTCTGTCAAAATATCGAGTGGTCAGATGAGCAGTATTAGAGATGATGAAAGGAAAGGGAAATGATGTTGTGCTAGAGTGGTCAGGGAAGGCTTCCTGAAGGACCATGGGATGTGAGAAAGGCCTTGAAGGATGGGCAGGAGTTGCCTACCTGGAGAGAGGAAAGAGCAGGACCTAAGACCCAGAAGATAAAAAACTTAAGGAGAAGGGTAACTAGAACATGTTGGCTTGAGTAAAACATTCAGGGAATAATGGGGCCAGACTAAAAAGGGCCTCAAATAAAAAGCTAAAGTGACTCAGCTTACCCTAGGAGCAATGAGGAACCATGGAAGATTTTTGAACAGGGGGAGAACTATGCTTTAGGAATATGAATCTGGCAATGTGTGGAAGATGAACTCAAGAAGAGATTGTTGGCCAAGGAGGGTAGAGATCACAGAATTTAGAACTGGAAGGTACCTTAGAGATCACCCATTTTACAAATGAGGAACTGAGGCCTGAGACAAGAAATAACTTTCCCAAGTTCTTGATTCCCAGTTCAGTGCTTTTCTGCTATCACATTGCTTGCTGTGGTCCTCATATTCAATCAAGAAACAACAGATAATAACAACCATATGCCAAGCACTTTATCAGATATGGGGGAATATAAAGGTAAAATGATAAGATAGAAAAGAAACAGTTCCTACCCTCAAGGAGCTTATATTCTACCCTAGAATAAAAATGGACTTCTACATAGAACTTTAAAGTTCACAATATACTTTATTTCATTTGAACCTCATAATGACCCCGAGAGGCAAGTATTATCACCAATTAAAGATGATGAAACTGAGGCTCAGCCAGAGGAAGTGACTTGACTTACCTATGGTCTCTGAGCTTGTAAATGTCAAATGTAGAATTTGAACCTGGATCCACTTGTCTTCAAGTTCAGCACAGGCCAAGAAATAATTTAAATGTGGCCTGGTCTGAATGTTCCCTTTGGGGTATTTCCTGTAGGCAACAGGAAGCTATAGAGGGTTTTATAGCAGGGGAGAAGCATGGAACAATTTGTGCTTTAGGTATATGAATCCAGTAGCCATTTGAGGATGAATTGGACAAGGAAAGGGCATGGTATCACAGAATTTCGAATTTGAAGGCACCTTTGAGATTTCACCAAATGACTTGAGGAGAGAGGATAAGAAAGACAGAGGGAAGCTGGGAAGAGCTTTGGACAGCTCCAGCTAGGAAAATGTAGGTTATTGGTATTTCTAGTGTTTTGTTTTGAGGCATGCCAACATTTTACATATGATAATTTAATTCTGAATACAATTCAAACTTTTCAAAAGCCAACCAGAGAAACAAATTTAGAGAGTTAAGTGTAATCACAGGCATGTGTGTAGCCTAGGGCTAGTCTGAAATAGGAAGCTTGGGAGTCTCCTTGTATTTGCCTACTGACCCATATCTCCTCAGTTGTGGAATGTCCAATAATAAAGACTTTTGTCTCAGCACTTAACAAGCCCGCTAGACTTCTATATAGCTCTATGTTTAAAACCATGCAAAGAAACGCTGAGACTGAAAAAGCATAGACAGTTATCCCTTCTGCATCACAACAGGTTAGGGACACAGCACCCCTTTGATCTGGAAAATCTGCATGAAATTTTTTGGCCCTCTCTTCATATCAGAGAAGAAATCTTCCAGCTTCATAGACTTCCTTGTCGTTTTTATTGCTCTTATACAGTACAGTACACATATTTTATGCATTTCTGAGTTTCTAAACTTTTTCTATGTTGTCTGCTGGTCTTTAAAGGTCTGTGATGTCCATAAAACTTCCCTCAAATTCCCATTCAATTTCTTATGTCATGATGGGGAAAGTTATGATGTCAAAGGGCAAACTGTATTCAAGGTTATAAGAGTAGACAGAAACATGTCTTGGGATGAGAAAATCAAAACACAGGTTCCTGTGTTCTTTCCCCACAGATCTGATTTCCTCTGGCTACTCTATCTCAAAACAACCCCATGTTCCTAAATTCCAGATCAACTCATTCGACCACAGCCTTTTACTGATCTGGAAAGGACCTAAACATGGAGCAAAGACCTTAAGAGTTTACCTGAGTAAGTAAGCAAGCACCCCAGGAAGACTGGCAATGATTTTTTCCTGGAAGACAGCTCATGGATGGTGGCAGAAAAAGAAAAATAAAGCCTTTCAGATGACTATCATCCCTTTTCTTAATAGAAACAACGAATACCACATGTTACAGCTGACATTTCTGTCTACATATCCCATCCTCCAATTAGTTTAACCACTGAAACAATTGTAGAAACGAACAAGGACTACAAACCTTTTCATTGCAAATATTAAATTCTCAGGGACTTTACTCCCTCTGAGATTATCACTTGAGGGAAAGGATTCTTAGAAAGGAAAACAAAACCAACAAATGGAGGGCAGCAAGAGTCCAAACATTGCTAAGAAGCAAAGATGCTTCTTATGGAGTAAAAAATGCATGTCATCATTGGCTTAAACTTCTGTTTGGAAGTTTATCGCCAGGAAACAAATGTATCCATGTATTTTTATTTGAATGAAGTTTTTCTTTATTTTCCTATACCAGATGAAAAATGAAAAAAAAAAACAAATATCGCACATGGGATAACCCCTAAAAATACCCCATATGCCTGGGAGAATCCTGGTACTTTCTGGATCCTGTGATAAGGCTATCCCTTCTTTGTTTCCTGCTAAACTGGGCTAGCCCAAAGTGCAGGAGAACGCAGTAAACTCCTCTTGTCTAGAGGCATATCTGACTAGAAATTTTAAAAAAAGATGGATTCTTTATTGGAAAACTATTTGCATAAAAATAAGAAAACATATATATACACACACCTATCCTATGTGTTTGTACAAGGTGTCCCAAAAGTCTTAGTGTGGTTTTAACACTAGGCAGTCTCTAACATCCCTTGTAGCTATATGGATCCTGGGATTCCATAGGCTCCAATATGCTTTTTGCAACACTACTGCTAGGGTCTTCCACAGCCTCTCATTGAATAACTGTCAAATGAAGAGATTTACTCAAAAACCCCAATTATGGATAAACATGAAACCACTACTGAGAATGCCTCCATATCAACTTGATGTATGATACAACTATTAATCAGTCAACAAGAATTTCCTCAATCTCTGCTACATGTCAGGTACTATGCTAAACTGGGGAATAATCTTCGCTACTATCAATACTGGGTCTATTTCCCCAAGAACAACCCCTGAAAGGGGAATGTGGAGAGGGAAGACCAGACATTCTCTTGGGAATCTTCTAACTGTGGACTGATTACAAGGCAGGAGACTTGGGTTGTAGTTCCAACTTCATCACTAACAGCATCACCTTGGATGAGTCATTTCTACAATTTCAACCTGTTGGATGACAGCCTGTCAGAACTCAATGACCTCTGAAGTCCCTTTCAGCCACAGATCTAGCCTTGATTCTGGATTGTAAGATCCTAGAGTTGGAAAGGAGCTCAGAGGCCACCTAGTCCAACTCCCTCATTTTACAGAGGGGAAACTGACCCAGACAGAAGAGACTGGTCCAAAGTCACACATAGGATCCAAGACCTAGACTGGAAGGGTCCACGGGGGCCACCTAGTCCAACCCCTTCATTTCATAAAGGGAAAACTGAGGTCCAGAGAGAGAAGGAACTGGTCCAAGGTCACACATAAGATCAAGATCTAAAGTCAGAAGGGATCTCAGGAGCCACCTCATCCAACATCCTCATTTTACAGAGGGAGAAACTGAGTTCCAGGGAAGGGAAGTCATTTGCCCATATCCATATAGGGAGTTAATAGAAGAGCCAGGACTAGTCACTGAGCTTGGCAAGAAATTTCCCAAAGGTGGGGAGGGAGCTTGTCAAATTGAGGGCCACAATCAAGTGATTCTTTTAGGAGTCAGGAGGAAATGCTCCTCTGCTGAGGAGTCCCTCTCCAGATGTGGGATTTCTGAGGCTACCTAGAGGCTCTGGACTGGCTCCAACTGATTCAAAGCTGAGCTTAGGGTATTTTTTCCCTCCAGTCTATGCATT
>JAQQSK010009719.1:0-12967 GCA_028658325.1 Potorous gilbertii | reverse complement strand
TGTGTGTGATGTGTGTGTGTGGTGTGTGTGATGTGTGTGTGGTGTGATGTGTGTGTGTGTGTGGTGTGTGATGTGTGTGATGTGTGTGTGGTGTGTGATGTGTGTGTGGTGTGCGTGATGTGTGTGTGTGTGATGTGTGTGTGTGGTGTGTGTGGTGTGTGTGGTGTGTGATGTGTGTGTGGTGTGTGTGATGTGTGTGTGTGGTGTGTGTGATGTGTGTGGTGTGTGTGTGGTGTGTGTGATGTGTGTGGTGTGTGATGTGTGTGTGGTGTGTGTGGTGTGTGTGATGTGTGTGTGTGGTGTGTGTGATGTGTGTGGTGTGTGTGATGTGTGTGGTGTGTGTGGTGTGTGTGATGTGCGTGGTGTGCGTGGTGTGCGTGATGTGCGTGGTGTGCGTGATGTGTGTGTGATGTGTGTGTGTGGTGTGTGTGGTGTGCGTGATGTGTGTGTGTGTGATGTGTGTGTGTGGTGTGTGTGGTGTGTGATGTGTGTGATGTGTGTGTGGTGTGTGTGTGGTGTGTGATGTGTGCGTGGTGTGTGTGGTGTGCGTGATGTGCGTGGTGTGCATGATGTGTGTGATGTGTGCGTGATGTGTGTGTGTGGTGTGCGTGATGTGTGTGTGGTGTGCGTGATGTGTGTGGTGTGCGTGATGTGTGTGGTGTGTGTGATGTATGTGTGTGTGATGTGTGTGGTGTGTGATGTGTGTGTGATGTGTGTGTGGTGTGTGTGATGTGTGTGGTGTGCGTGATGTGTGTGTGTGGTGTGCATGATGTGCGTGATGTGTGTGTGTGGTGTGTGATGTGTGTGTGTGATATGTGTGTGTGGTGTGTGTGGTGTGTGTGTGGTGTGTGATGTGTGTGTATATGTGAGATATTTTCCAAAAGACGAAGGTGATCATTGTTCCTTGGGGTGTATCCTTTATCAATATCCATATCCACATCTATCTAAAATCACCCAAATTTGTGTGTGTGCATCTATATCTATATTTAAATTCATCCAAAAGTAAGTTTTCTTAATTTGTTGGAGGTGGGGGTTGTACATATATAGCTGTATCCAAACTCATCATAGAATGGGTTTGTTAATTTGTTCTTTGATCATTCCTTATTTATATCTATTTAAATTTATATTATATTTATTTATATAATTTATATTTGTTTATTATTATATTTACTTATATTTATACCTATTTAAATATATGTGTGTATATATACACACAAATATATATGAATATACAGATATTTGCATCTATTTAAGATCACCCAAAAGTAAGTTTTGTTAATTTGTTTCTGATGTGGGGGAAGGGAGGATATATCTGCATATCTATATAGCCCTCTCTCCCCTACCAAAAGTAGGTTTGTTCATTTACTCTTGGAGTATGTACGTATTGGCACCAAAAGGTTGTGAATATAGTATCTTGACTTGTGTTTGTCCTTCCCTTGCCAAAGAAGACCATGCCATCAGAAAAATAAAGACATGACTTGCACTTGACTTTGTTTTGAGTAAGGGAGGCTCTGAAGGGAGTCTCCTTCGGAGCCATCTGAATCCAGTGACCAGATATTCATCAGGATGACTGGAGATGGCCCAGGATGCACTGGGAGACCTTGGGCCTTTAGGCCAAGGTCTTTGCAGGTACTCACTTAGGGTAAGGCAATGCCCATTCATTCGTTGAATAGGTCTGCTTAAGAAATCACCAGGGCATGGCCCCTTTAATGAGGTCAAGAAAAAGAAAGACATCAGGTTGGGTGGGAAACAGTTTAAACCTTTACATTTCACTGTGTCAGCACTGCTTCCAAATAGTTGTTACTGTCAGCATTTAATAGATTTCCACAAAGTGACAGTAATATTTCTTTAATCCTAGATAGTTGTGTAGCATTTGCAATTTGACAGATTTTTATGCATATTACTTCATGTTTCACACAGCAACCCTATATATAAGGAATAGAGGAGATGAAGATTTGCCCAGTATTGCGGATACAGAGGTTTATGGTGCCTGGAACAATGGAGACAAAGTGAAACTACTTAAATCTCATTTTGCTTCTCTTTTCTCTGCCAGATAGCATGATTTTTGAATTGGAAAGGAAATGACAAACATGGCTCACAGGGAGTTGAAGCCCAAGATATCTGGGGAGATAGTGAGAAAGTACCTAGATGTGTTTGATGAGTTCAAGTCAGCAGACCCTAATGAACTATATCCCAAGACACTGAAACAACCGAAGGATGCAATTGTGAGTCATTGTCAGCAACCTTTGAAAGATAGAGAAACAGGCAAAGTGCTGCATGGAACATGATATGTACTGACTTTTCAAAAAAGGGAAAGAAAAAGTACAATCTTCGAGCTATAGGCCAATTAATTACTTTAATTCATGGTAAAATTCTAGAATGTATTGTTAAAGAGATGGATAGTGAATGTCTGGAAAGGGAAATGGGAACCAGTTGTTTATCATTAAGAACAGGTCTTCCCCTCCTCCCCCCACCAGGTATTAGATGAGATCAGGAATATTCTAGAACTGTTGAAAAAATTCCGTGATAATTTTGATCCAAAAATCAAATTATTTCAAAAATCATTTGACAGCCTGTCATGCTGTCCCTCCAGATAAAATGAAGTGATGTAGGCTAGAGGATTGTAGAGTTAGGTAGATCCAGTCAAACAATAGGCATAAATGGGTTGATTGACTCAGAAGGGGGTATCTGTTGGAGTCCTCTTGAAGTCTGTGCTAGTTCTGTTTTGTTTAAAGTTTTTAATGATGATAGAAGTCATGGTTGGCATCATTATCAATTGTGCAGAGCTCAAGGGTGTAGCTGAACATTGGATAACAGAATGTAAAAACTTGTCACCTGGCTAGAATGTTGAAGTTAGGTTGAAATTGGGTATTGATATACAAAATGGGAAAAAGTAATTTGATATCTTTGGAAACTGAAGTGGCAAATTAGACAGTGGAGTATAGGAAAGAAAAATTTTAGCAAGTAATGAAATTAAAAAAAAATTGATGCTGCTGCTTTGTTCTTCATAATATTAAAAGTTGTATATTTCCCATGGAAGTTGAAATTAATAGAAACTACTGCTTTTAATGTCATTTTAGAGGAATTTGTTATTTTCTTTGCATAAAGAAAAATGTCCTCTTAATTTGTGACCATAAGCAGTCTTTGAACCAAGTAAACAATTAATGTACTTTAGAATGTAGAATTCCAAAGGTTTTGAACTTGTAAACCATTTATCTAATTAAAGTAATTCTTTTGACAAACCAAGAGAGAAAGTATTTTTACTCAGATAAAAAATACCTGATGTAAAAGAATATAAAGAAATTGGAAAATTGTGTAGAAGTAGTGATTTTCCTCTTACTTTTCTTTGTATTTCCAGCATTTAGCACAGTGCCTGTGCATAGTAAGGACTTAAATACTGATTGTTGACAAAGGGAAGAGAACAGAATGAGAGCAGGCATACAGACTGTAACTATCTAATTATCTAGAAACAGCAGCATCAGATACACAGCTGAAAAAGATGAGACATTATTATTTTGTTGAAGCTTGCCTGTATATATTTTCCATTTGGCAAATTACAGGTAGTTTGGTGATCTGTGGTTTTCTTTCTTATTTATTGTATTTGGTTTTTTGTTGTTGTTGATGGGTTCTAAAAAGTTTAATAATAAGTATTAAAAAGAAAAAGAAGCCATTTGATAATTCTAGTTAGGTTTTTGGGGTTTAGGTCTTGAGGATGTTTATTAACATGTTTATTAACTTAAAGGGAAATTAATATTGTACTTAAACTTTGAATCTTAATAATGGAGTTAGTATGCAATGGCAGTTTTTGTTCCACATCTTATAGAAAGGACTTCTTTCCCATTCCTAAATACCTAGAAATACCAGAGGAATTAAAAGGTTCAGAATCGATCAGTTGGCATCTTTCCCACTGTTTTGGTTGCATCTCAGTGACATTTATTTTGTTTTCTTTCGGTTTGTGTTGTTTTAAAAATTATTAGTCTGTTGCTTTTTTCATTCAATTTAAGTGCAGTTTTGTTTTCAACACTAAACTAAAATTTCTACTTAGAAGATGCTGGCCTTAACAAACCCTCCCTTGTTAGAAAGAAACAGTGGTGTATTGTTTTTTTAGTGTTGGAAAGATTGCAGAAAAACATTGGTCTGTAAAATACCATTTGCATAGTAAAGTTACTTAATAATTTATTAAAGTATTTCTTAAAAAGAATCAAAAAGCTGCACTAAGCATAAAAGAAAAAAATTACTTATGGGTATTGACTTGAAACCATATCTACTTTCTTTTGACTTTTGACTAGTGTTTATAGTATCCAACCAAAAGTATATGGTTGCTATTTCAAGACTAACGATGATGCAATGTCTTAATATGAATGAGGTCCTAAATTGTTTGGATTAGTGGGCCTGGCCTGCCTGAAGGGAATGCTTCAGCAAATTTGCCTTAATTACTTAAAATTCATTTTCAGTAAAGCAAACCCAGGATAAAGGTAACTAGCACTTAACAGCAACCCTTCCCCCCTTCCAAAAAAACAGAAATCAAAGCAAAGACCACTTGCTTAACCTAAATTATATGAATAGATATATTTCAGCAGTCTACTTAACTTCACATCTATATGTAAAGAAATGTCTTAAGGTGTATTAATTTGGGACTGAATATTTAATTTTTCAAAGTTAGCACTTTTACTAGAAGAGGCATCCGTTGTGATCAACATACAGGTTGATCTGATTAAGTTACATGTGACCCTAATTGAATGGATAAAATGAATATAGTAGTCTTGATTTATACTAATGGTAGTGGTAAACATGAAATAAACTAGCCTTTTATTCCCTCTCCCTTCCTTCGTATTTTACTCCTTTCCCTTAAATAATGGCTTTTTGTTTCACATTTCTCTATTAGGTTTATAATGCAACTTCATTTATTATAGTTATTTATAGGAACAGGTAAGTGGAGGGCCCGGCTTGGGGTCAAGAGGACCTGAGTACAGATGCAGCCTTAGGCACTTTGTAGCTGTGTGGTGGCTGTGTGACCCTGAGCCACTCCATTAACCCTCTGTTTGCCTCAGTGTTCTTAACTGTAGAATGGGGATAATGAGAGCACCTGCCTTCAAGTGTTATTGTTAAGATTAAATGAGATAATATTTGTGAGGTGCTTAGCACAGTATGCAGTAGGTGCCAAATGAAGGCTTATTCTCTTTCCATCCCTATCTGAACTGCAAGTTTCTTGAAGGGAGAGGCTATGTCCTGTCTAAACTTGGTGTATTTTTCAGCCTCTTAGTAGTGTTCTGAATAGTAGTTATGTAATAAGTGTTTGGTAAATGAATGAATGTTTTTAAATCAAGATAGGTTTGAATTTTGGCAAACCATTTTTCATTGTCACCATTATTATTTAGTATATGGAAGCTTCCATTTTTTCAGATAGGATGCTTTCAGAAATGTTGAATGGGGATTGCCTTAGAATTTCTAATTCAGTGATGACAGAATCCTAAACTGATGGAAAGGTGTTTGTCAAATGGAACTTCACAGATCATAAAGTGACATAGGATTTGTGCTACTAGTGTCCTTCCCCTTTGAGATTACCTTCAGGCTTTTTTGTACATACCGTATTTCACTGCATAATTGCTGTGCCCTGTTTTCTTCTTCAATCCAAAAATTGGATTATAAGTTTTCATTGTGTAATGTTTGCATGGCATAATTCTGTTTGTCGTGCTGCTGCTTAAAAAGTAAACAGAGCGGCAGTGCATTCACCAGTGGTGTACAGATGTACATTTATCTCTTGGGCATCACGAGCTGCTAGCCTAGAATTCTCAGCACACATGCGTTGTCAGTGTTCTATTTTAATGTACATTCATGAGAATTCTGTCCATTTTAATCTTGCAGCAAAGATAGTTCAGTAATAAATGATTTTAAGTAATAGTGGCACAATTTAAAAAGAGCTTCACATAATAATGGTTGTAATCCACTTTTTTTGCAAAAAAAAAATTGGGATAAAAATCTGTGAAATATGGTATCTTATATGTACCTAGTAATTTTTATGTCTGTCTCCTCCATTAAAATGTGATTCCTTTGTGGGTACTGGTTTTACTTTTCTTTGTATCCCTACCATTTAGTATGCCAGGCACTTGTTAAGTGATTAGTAAATAAATGTTTGTTCATCCACTGATTGACATTTGAATATAGCTTGTGGACTTGACTCTGGAAAGTAGACTCTTTATTTTCGTTCAGCATCTGTCATATAGAAAGTTCCTTCTCTTCAGGTCATTTATGATTTCCTTTAGGGATTTTCTTAGTCTGTTTCTTAGCACACTATATTTTTCTGCAGCCAGGAAGCTATATACTGAATTTCTTTAAAAGTCCTAAAGTTGTTTTTACTGTATCTTTATGAGGTAGATATAATTTTTATACTAGAATTAAACAACATATTTGATACTTTTTTTTAGTCTGAATTTGTATTGTCATGGGTATAGGGATCCCTATAAGAAGAAAATCCTCTTGGTTAAGTGATTTTCACCGTATTTAAACCACTGCCATTTGGTGTCAGAGACAGATCTCAAACCCAGCTTTTTTCTGACTGAAGCTACATCTATATCTCTTAATCCCATTTTCTACCTTTAAAACTCACTTCACAATTTCAGTCAGGAAAGGAGACTGAATGTTTGGTCTAGTTCTGCATTAAAAGTTAAGAGCTAAGTAATGGATGGAATTTATAGAGAAGCAGATTTCTATTTCGTATAAGAAACTTTTCTGGCAACTAGAACTATCCAAAAATAGGTTACCTCAAAAGTTGTAGTAGTGAGTTCTCCCCATAGAAGTTTTTAAATTAGGGGATGGATGACCACTTGCCTTGAATGTTCAATAATAGTAGTGGTAGCAGCATGACTGCGTTTATTTATTCCCTCATTTTTCCTTTAGGGCAGCTAGGTGGTGCAGTGGATAGAGCACCAGTGCAGGAGTCAGGAGAACCTGAGTTCAAATCTCACCTCAGACCTTGGGCAAGTCACTTAACCCCAATTGCCTCATCCTGGGTCATCTCCAGGCATCCTGATGAATATCTGGTCACTGGATTCAGATGGCTCTGGAGGAGAAGTGAGGCTGGTGACCTACACAGCCCTCCCTCACTCAAAGCAAAGTCAAGTTCAAGTCATGTCATCATTTCTCTGATGGCATGTCTTCTTCGGCAGCAAAGGACAAGCTCAGGAGCTTTCCCAGCAGAAGGATTTTGCTGGCCCCAAGTACATATTCCCCAGAATCTAATAGCATTATCTAGAGGAGATGATGAGTGGAAGATAGATACTAGTAAGGTGAAAAGGTGGGAATTTATAACTACTGAACTTTGGAAAAAGTAACTTCCTTTACTTCTGTGAGGATCTGACTTTGGTTAAATCTACTTTTTAAAGGAATAAACATTTTAAAATGCTGTGCATTTTTTCCTAGTATTTAACTTCAACAGATTTTTCTTTTAACTTGTAGTTTTGGGGTATTAGTAATCAGAGCTAAGAGTTCTCTCCAGGTGACAACCTTAGTTTCTTCTCCTGAAGCTTGTAGTGCAAGGCTTAACATTTAACAGTTAACACTGAAAAAATAAGTAAAATCTGTCCTCTTAACTGGATGCATGCATTTTTAGGCAGCTTCCCAAGAAATTGGCTTTGGAGATATTGTGTAACACTTCACTGTTTTGTTTTCCCAGGAATGGATTAGGAAGAGAGCAGATCTGTACATAGGCCAGATAATTGCTTAAAAATGTCACGTTGCAACAGAACTTGAAGGGCACATTAAACTTGGGCAGAGCTTTCTTAAGCAATTACCTAAGGGAACATAAAGTGGGATCATTGTAAAGGGGGCATTTAGCTAAAGGTCATATTAAAACTTAATGGAAATTAGTATCTTTCCATACTTATATATTATATATTTGTCTGTAGTAATGTCAATACCATGTATTTGTATAGCCCTTTGTGGTTTTGGAAATAAAATCGTCTCATTTGTGTCTCAGAATAGATCTGTGAACTGGATAGGGTTCTACTGAGTCTTACAAATGAAACTGTTAAAGCTCACAGAGGTTATGTGTGTTGTACACTTTGAAAAAAAGATTTCTAACTTTTTTGGAATTGTGACACTGTTATAGGCAATCTTCAACACCTGACAAAAAAACTTACATATCCAAATGACTGTTCTCCCAGGGCTGAACTACTTCCTGCCACCCTAAGAATAAGTAATCCTCAAGGGTTTGCCCTTTACTCCTTTTTCTCTACTATACTTAATCACTTGACTATTTTATTTTCTCTCGTGACTTCATTTGTCATTTCTGTGAAAAAGATATA
The DNA here is from genome assembly GCA_028658325.1 of Potorous gilbertii. Taxonomy (NCBI): domain Eukaryota; kingdom Metazoa; phylum Chordata; class Mammalia; order Diprotodontia; family Potoroidae; genus Potorous; species Potorous gilbertii. Next base: position 4,664 of record JAQQSK010009719.1, on the reverse strand, counting down.
CAAATTTGTATATGTTGTCATAGTATCTTTTCTGAACTGTAAGCTGCTATTGCCAGCTGTCTACTGGATAGCTCTGCTTGGGTCTTCCAAACTCAGTTTGTCTGAAATGGAACACAGTCTTTTCCCCTCCAGGGATGGAGAATCTACAGCCTTGATGCCACATGTGACCCTGTAAGCCCTTGAGTGTGGCTTTTTCACTGAATCCAAACTTCACAGAACAAATCCCCTTAATAAAAGGATTTGTTCTATAAAACTTAGACTCTGTCAAAAGGCTGCATGCACCCAAGTACCTAGAAGGTGCCTGCAACCATTCAGTGCCACATTTCCATGTTTCTGTTGAAGGAAGCACTATCCTTGACTCTTTCTTCAGCACTGCCCATTTCTGATCAGTTTCCAAGGTCTGTTAATTCTACCTCTACTACTCCTCTAGCATCCTTTTTTTCTTCCCTATTCTTAGAGCTACTATTTTAGTCTAGGCACTCTTTACTTCTTAATTGTACTCTTATAATAGCCTCCTAATTCATCTCCTCCCCTTTAGCCTTTCCCCTTACCAATGAATCCTTTACAAAGCTTCCAGGTCAATAAATTTATGGCACTGGTCTGACCATAATCACTCCATGATTCAAGACTTGAGTGGCTCCATATTGCCCATAGGGAAAATTGCTTGGGTATTTAAGGCTATCTATGGTTTTACTTCACCCTATCTTCAGAGCCATATTTCATGTTACTCTCCTTTATGAATTCTGTATTCTTGCCAATTGAGGCTTTAGTTACTCCTGGAATTTGACATTCTATTTCTGCCACTGCATAAACCATTCCACATACTTTCTCTACAGCTGACCTCAAGTGCTCTCTTACCTTTGTAAAAATTTTGCAGATTACACTCCACTTATTAGCTTACCTTGGCTATCTTGTATCCCCAAAATTCTTAAGGATTGAGATTGTTTTATTTTTGTCTTTGTATACCTAGCACTAGTGACTATTCCTAAAAGGTAGTAAGTCTTTAAAACAATCTGTATTATAACTGCTATATTAAAAAGGTTTGCTTTTAAATGTGATGTGATTAATGAAATTGAAAGTAAGAAGACCACTGAACTAATAAAATAAAACTAGGAACTGGTTTTATGAAAAAAATACAGTAAAATAGATAAACTATTTATTAGTTGATTTAAAAAAAGAAAATCACATTACCAGTATCGAAAGTGAAAGGGGTAAATTCACTACTAATAACGATGAAATTAAAGTAATTATTAGGAGCTATTTTGTCCACAGATATGCCAATAACTCTAAAGATTGAAGTGAAATGGATCAATATTTACAAAAATATAAATTACCCAGATTAACAGAAGAGGAAATAGAATGCTTAAATAACCCTATCTTAGGAAAAGAAATGGAAGAAGCCATAAATGAGCTCCTTAAGAACAAGTCCTCAAGACCAGATGGATTCACAAATGAATTCCACTAAACATTTAAAGAGCTATTAATTCCAATATTACATAAACTGTTTGGAAAAATGGGCAAAGAAGTGCTACCAAATTCCTTTTACAACATAAATATGGTGCTGGTACCTAAATTAGGAAAAGCAAAACAGAAAATGAAAGGTATACGCCAATTTCCCTAATGAGTATTCATGCAAAAAATAGAGATAAAATACTAGCAAGGAGATTACAGTAGTATTTCAGAGATCAGACACTATGACCAGATGGGATTTATACCAGTACTGCAAGGCTGGTTTAGTATAGGAAAAGTATCAGCATAATTGACTTTTCAATAACAAAAAACCAAAAATCATATGATTATTTCAATAGATACAGAAAAAGCTTTTGACAAAATATACCACTCAATCCTATGTAAAAAAGACTAGAAAGCACAGGGATAAATGAAACTTTCCTTAAAATGATAAATATCTATCTAAAATCATCAGCAAACATCTGTAATGAGGATAAGCTGGAACCACCTTCTCATTCAGATGGGGGTGAAGTAAGGATGCCCATTATCTCCACTGTTATTCGGTATTAAACTATAGATGCTAGCTATTGCAATGAAGAAAACGAAATGCAAGGAATTAGACTAGGTAATGAGGAAACAAAAGAGTATTGATTAGAGAAATGCAAATTAAAACAACTCTGAGGTACCAATCAGATTGGCCAATGTGACAGGAAAGGAAAATGACAAATGTTGGAGGGGATATGGGAAAATTGAGACACTAATGCACTATTACTGCAGTTGTGAACCAGTCTAATCATTTTGGAGAGTAATTTGAAACTGTGCCCAAAGAGCAATACCTGCATACCCTTGATACATCTTGATCCACCAAGACCATTACTGGGTCTATATCTCAAAAGAGATCACAAAAAGGAAAAAAGGACCTACTTGTACGAAAATATTTATAGCAACTTTTTTTTGTGGTGGTCAAGATTAGGAAATTGAGTGGATGCCATCATTTGGGGCATGGCTGAACAAATTGTGGCATATGATTGTGATGGAATATTACTGTGATATAAGACATGACAAGTGGGATGATTTCAGAAAAACCTGGAAAGACTTATATAAACTCATGCAAAGTGAAATGAGCAGACCCAGGAGAACATTGCACACAGTAACAACAATATTGCACTATGAATCGCTGTGAATGACTAAGCTATTCTCAGCAATACAGTGAGCCAGAGCAATTCCAAAGAACTCATGATGAAACATGATATCTGCCTCCAGAGAAAGAACTGATATCTGAATACAAACTGAACCTACCTACCTACCTTCCTTCCTTCCTTCCTTCCTTCCTTTTGTCCTTTCCCCTCTCCCTCCCTTCCTTCCTGACCTAGAGCCAGACATTCTGGAGAATGAAAGACAAGTGAGCCTTAGGAAGCATTGCTAACAGTAAGCCTAGTGGAGGTGATAGAATCCCAGCTGAGGTATTTAAAATCTTAAAAGATGATGCTGTTAAAGTGTTGCAGTCAGTATGCCAGCAAATTTGGAAAACTCATCAATGGTTGCTGTGTTGGAAAAGGTCAGTTTGCATCTCAGTCATAAAGAAGAGTAATGCCGAATGTTCAGCTTTCCAAACATTTGCTCTCGTCTCACATGCCAGCAAAGGTTATGCTTAAGATTTTGCAACCTGGGTTTCAGCAATATGTGAACTGAGAATTACAAAAAGTGCAGGATGGTTTTTGAAGAGACAGAGGAACTGGAGACCAAATTGCCAGCATTTGCTTGATTATGGAGAAAGTAAAGGAGTTTCAGAAAAACATCTTCTGCTTTACTGACTATATTAAAGCCATTGACATGTGGGTCACAATAAAGTGCAGCAAGTCCAGATCATCTTACTTGTCTCCTGGAGAAACTACGTGCTGGCCAAGAAGCAACAGTTAGAACCGAATATGGAGCAACTAATTGGTTTTAAATTGGAAAAGGAGTATGACAGAGCTGTTGCTACCTTATTTAATTTATATGCAGAGTACATCATGTGAAATGCCATGCTGGATGAATCAAAAGCTAGCATTTAAAGTTGCTGGGAGTAATATTGACAATATCAGACATGCAGATGATACCATTCTGTTGGCAGAAGGTGAAGAAGAATTAAGAAGACTCTTGATGAGTGACAGCTGAAACTTAACATAAAAAATAAACAAACTAATTGGGGCTGAGATCTTGGTCCTTGCTTATTAGAAGGAAAGTTATGAAAAATTTGGACATAATACTAAAAAGCAGAAAAAAGTCTGTGGACAAAAGTCTGTATAGTCAAAACTATTGTTTCTAGTTATGGCCGTGAGAGTTGGACTAAAAGGCCATAGAATGCCATAGAATCAATTGTGGTGAATTGGAGGAGACTTTGAAAGTTTCTTGGATAGCAAGGAGATGGAATTAGCCAGTACTTAAAGAAATTAATTCAGGGGAGGGGCGGAGCCAAGATGGCGGAGTAGAAAGACTCACATTTGCTAGCTCCAAACCCACAGCCCATAGATTTCCTGTAAAAAGAACTCCTGACAAATTCTGGAACAGTGGAAGCCGCGCAGAAACACAGTGAAGGAGATTTCCGTTGCAGAGAGCCCTGAAAAACCGACCGCAAAGGTACCCCGGACGAGAGCGGAGCCCTGCCCTGTGGAGCGCTCCCCTCCCCCTACCCCAGCCGCGGAGCTCTGTCCGGCCACTGAGAGGAGCCAGCAGACCCAAGCAGGTCTCAGGGACCTGAATCTCCGGTGGCCACGAAGGTCCCTCCACTCACAGACGCACAGGTCAGTGAGAGAGAAAGGGCTGAGAGGGGAGCGGGATATCTCCGGGACTCAGACCCCCTTGGGAGGCTGCAGCCGGGGCAGAGGCAGAGGCGCTTGGCCAGAGGCCTGCAGAGCAGGCAGGAGCTCCACCCCAGCTCCACTACAAAAGATCTCTGCATAAACCCCTTGAGGGAACTGAACCTGAGAGGCGGCCCTGCCCCCACCTGAGAACCAGCAGATAAGCTCCCATTGAAGAGCAGTCAGGCCTGCTGCCAAAAGCCCTGAGGCTGGGGAGCAGCATTTGAATCCCAGACCCCAAGCACTAGCTGGGCGGATCTAGGCCAGGGGGTGGAGAGGACTCTCAGAAGTCAAGTAACTGGCTGGGAAAATGCCAAGAAAAGGGAAAAAAACTAAGACCATAGAAGGTTATTTTCTTGGTGACCAGATGATTGC
>JAQQSK010009718.1:0-12967 GCA_028658325.1 Potorous gilbertii | reverse complement strand
GAGATTCAAATGCTGCTCCCCAGCCTCAGGGCTTTTGGCAGCAGGCCTGGCTGCTATTCAATGGGAGCTTATCTGCTGGTGCTCAGGTGGGGGCAGGGCCGCCTCTCAGGCTCAGTTCCCTCAGGGGGTTTATGCAGAGAACTTTTGTAATGGAGCTGCTGTCGAGCTCCTCCCTGCTCTGGGAGCCTCTGGCCGCCACTGCCTCTGCCCCAGCGGCTACCTCCCAAGGGGGTCCGAGTCCCGGAGATACCCCGCTCCCCTCTCAGTCCGTCTCTCTCACTGAACTGAGAGTCCGTGGGTGGAGGGACCTTTGTGGCCACTGGAGATTCCGTCCCTGACACCTGCCGGGCTCTGCTCTCTCCTCTTGGTGCTGCATAGCTGGGGCAGGGCAGGGGAGGGTTCTGCTCCCGTTCGGGGCTTGATGGACCTTTGAGATCAGTTTTTCAGGGCTCTCTGCAACAGAAATCTCCTTCACTGTGTTGCTGCGCGGCTTCTACTGTTCCAGAATTTGTCAGGAGTTCTTTTTAGAGGAAATCCATGGGCTGTGGGTTGGGAACTAGCAAATGTGAGTCTTTCTACTCCGCCATCTTGGCTCTGCCCCGCCCCCTTGAGGTAGCTTCTTTCCAGAGATAGACTATTTTAATGAGATTTATAGGTTTTAGGACATTTGTAAAACTATGAATAGAAGTGCCAATGTCACCTAAAAAGATGGAGTTAGGAAAAATATCTGAACTTGAGTAAATCTAGGGATAGGGGCTGGACCTGTGATACAAGGAGCACTTAATGAGAGACTACTTATTACACAACAGGTTGGAAACTACTCTGAAATTTATAAATAGTATTAAACAGATAGATATTTACAGGAAGATGATAGATAAAATAAATAGATAAATAATGTGTTCCTTAAATTCTTGTGCAGCTAGGTGGCACAGTAGAGACAATGGCAGACCTGGTGTCAGGAAAACTCATTTTTCTGAGTTCAAATCCAGTTTCAGATATGTACCAGCTGTGTGACCCTGGGCAAGTCACTTACCTCTACCTGAGTTTTCTCATCAGTGAAATGAGCTAGAGAAAAAAATAGCAAATCATTCCAGCAGTTTTGATAAGAAGACCCCAAATGAAGAGTTGAGTATGAATGAAAAATGACTGAAAAAATTATTCTTACTGTGTATGAGGTACATAGAGAACTGTCTTGCATACTGAGAGGTTAAATGATTTCACAGGTCAATAGCCAGTGTATATCAGAGGCAAGAGATGAATCCAGGTCTTCCTGGCTTTCTGAGGTCAGTTTCCTATTATTAACACCCATGCTATCTCTCCTGAGCTAATTAAATCCATACTAGAGACAATATAATTTGGAAGGCACCCAAGTATTGATTTTAAGATCTCTCCAGAATATTAGTAAGTACATAAAATAGGAAATATCAGAGAAAGAATTTTTACAAAAAACAAGGTGAAAGGTAAAACCACCAGGACATTGACAGCTATTAGTCTGTATCTATACTTCCTTCTTTTATATAAAATATTTATGAGAATGTACATATCCCAGATGAAAACTTGAGAAGAGATTGGGCAAACTTTAGCAGATAATTCTTACATATCCCTTCATCCTATTCACAAGAGCTGATTTGTGGATAGAGAAAGTACAAAACTTCTATGTGTTTGATGATTTTGAAAAGCTGACTCTATAGAATGAGTTCTGCCATTTAAAATCAGACGGTTTTTTTAATCAGACAATTTCATATCAGTCTCCCAGGCATGTATTAAGATCATGCAAGAGTCTATGACAATGTAATGGAGATAACTTTGTTCAAATACCCTCTAAATACAAATGAAACATAAAAACAGGAAAACATACTTGACCAAGGTATTTGCCAATATCATAGAGGATTTCCTGTGCATAGTTCCCTCAGAATGATACTTTCCAATATTGATGAGGCTTCTTAAAGACTCCTATTTGCTGATGACATTTGACTAATTTTGCCAGACTTTAGAAGATTCTGTACTCCTCTCAGTGAAATCTGTAATAATGGAAAAAAGATTGATGAAAACATTCACAATGTAAAGCAAATGAAAAGAACAATGCACTGTACCCATAAATGATAGTTATCTGGAAAGACACAGTCCATTGCACTTAACATACATATATGTGTATGTGTGCATGTGGATATATGTCTTCAATGGATTCCACAAATAGAGAAAAACAGATATGGTAGATAGAGCTCTGAGTATTGAATCAAGATCTGATTTCAAATCCTGCCTCATCTGAAAGTAGCTAAGTGACTTTGGGCAAGTCAATTAACTGACCATATCCTCAGTTCCCTCATCTGCAAAATGGGAAGACTAGGCTTGTATGAGTCAGGACCAAAACATTAAACAGGATTTCTCTCATAGCTTCTTTTAACATTGTAATACATACATGGAGACAGCTTGTCTGAGAAGAGCTTTGAAAACTGTATTTTGCTCTACTAAGTCAAATGCTTGTGGGGGAAAAAAACTTGGCAAACAACGTAGTGTGATTTTGTATTCTCTGTACCTCTCAATTAGTTGTATGACTGTGAAAAAGTGCTCAACAGTGCAGAAAAATATACTAAAGCTGACAAGTCCCCTTCTTACATGACCTACCCAAGCAACTACTCCAGATATGAAAGGTGAAAAGGTTTTTATGGTAGAAGATTCTATATCACCATGGCAACTTCATAGAAATATTTGATCAGAAAAACATCTTGAAGCCTTATAGTACATCAGATCTATCTCTCTCTTTTTCCTCTCCCCCAACGTTATTTGGGCTTGTTTGTTTAAAGATGCAACCTTGGAATATTGGTATCAGACTTGCCTCTGATACCTATGGGACTTTGAGTGAGTCATATAATCTGTTAGTGCTCTAGGCAGCTCCTTAATGCTAGATATTGAAATTTCTTCTCTAGGTCATTTCACCAATGAAAAAACTGAGGTGAACAATATGAAGTGACTTGCCCAGGGTCCCACAGTTAGTAAGTGCCTGAAACTGTATTTGAACTCAGAAAGATGAGTCTTCCTGACATCAGTTCTATCATTGTATCTAAATCATAGAAAAATTAATGATCTGCATTGAGAGAGGTTATTTCCTTATCTAAGTGTTCCCAGTATCAGTGAAATCACAGGTCTAATCCTTATCTTTACCCTGATCCCTACCCAACTAATTAACTAATTTGCCAATTAATTTTGAAAATCATCTTCCTATGTGTAGTAAAAGAACTTTCAAAGTAAGAGCAAAACCTACAGTCTTGGCAGAATTATGAATCTATATTTAATAGTTTCCTTTAAGTCTCAGCTCAAGGGTTTTCCTAGCCACTAGTGCACTCCCTCTCAAAAGTATGTTATGTTTATCCTTTATGTATTCTGTATATATTCTTTTGTGTAAATATTCATCTCTTTTATTAAAATGCATGGTCCTTCAGATGAGGGACTATTTTAGTTTTGCTTTTGTATTCAGATGACAGTACAATATTTGACACATTAGAAGTTCTTAATAGACACTTGTTGAACAATTGATTAAAAAACAATGCATAGATTGTGGCACTTGTTTGATGCACTGAGTAGTTTTCTGAACTACATTTTCCTGCCTCTTTCTTATTCTTTGCTATAAGGAATAGCTTGACAGTTAAGAAAAGAAGAGATAATGTAAACACGCACACATAAAACCCTAATTCTTAAAAAAAAAAGGAAGAAAGAAAACCTGTGAAAATAGTGATTAAACATGAATGTCCTATATTATTCATTTGCTAATGAAGAAAAAATATCATTTGGAGCAAGATTTAAAGAAATATAATACTATAGCATAGATTGATAACCAATCCTCCTTCCCTTTCCTTTTATTTTCTCTTAATCACTGGCTAAATAAACTTTGGAACATCTCAAGACCTAGATTGTAGATTTACTCTGACTGCCTTGAGACCATCAGAGGCCTTCTCAGGTTTCCATCCTCTTATTCTACAGATAAAGAACCCAAAGCTGAGAGAGAGAGAGAGAGAGAGAGAGAGAAAGAGAGAGAGAGAGAGAGAGAGAGAGAGAGAGAGAGAGAGAGAGAGAAGGAGGAGGAAATGATTTGTCTAAAACCACAAAGTTAGTTAGTGACAGAATAAGGAGTTGGATCTTGATTTCCTGCCTCTCAGTCCAATGCTTGTTCTGGCACAATATGCTGCCTCATTTGAGATTCAACTCAACTACTTCGTAATCTGCCCTTCTTCTTTGTGAATGGGAACCATCAAAAATCTTCCTAAGTTTTGTGAGAAGATTCTTCCTATCACTTCCTCAGATATACTTGGGAATAAAAACAATTTACTGCATTAAATTGGGGATAAGAACAATTTACATTATTTTCTTTAAAAGCAAAACTTGTGTGCTCCAGAGAAAGAGTGTGGGTGGAAATAGAATTTTCTTCTTCATTACAAAGGTGAGCTTCCAGTTTTTCTTTTTATTTGCTACATTATAAAAAAAAGATCACAAGAAGAAAAATGGATTGGAGTTACTAACTCATAACTAAAGACCACTCATGGCAATAGAAGATGGTAAGCACCGATAATGTTTCACTTCTCTAAAGAAGTTAAACAAAGAAGAAATTAAAGTGGAGGAAGGGAACCAGGAGATGAGCATTATACAATCAAAGTCAATAATAGTCAATAAACATCTAATAAACACCTACTTAGATGCCAGGCACTGTGCCAAGCATTGGGGATATAGATACTAAAAAAAGAAGTTTCTTCACTCAAAGAGCATCCAATCCAATGGGGGAAGAAAAAACACAAAAGGAAGTAGAAAAATTGGAGGAGGACAGAGAAGACACTTAGCAGGGGAACCTGGTGGAAAAGTCAGTCAGGGAAATTCCAAGGTAGTGTAGCCAGGTCAGAAATGAGGAGATGTCTGAGCTGAGGTCTCTCCTTAAATTGGGTTTGGAATTCATGGTCCCACCCTTCAATCAGAGAGTCAGGGTGTAGTGATGAGGCAAGAGCACTAAAGCTAAATAGAGCTTCCAGGGTGATGAGGTTATCCCAGTAATGGCCTTCCTGGGGCATGGGTAAGAGTCAGTCAGACATATTACATAATTAGGAAAAAAAGGATTAGGGTGTATGCATGTGTGTGTGTGTGTGTGTGTGTGTGTGTGTGTGTGTGTGTGTGTGTGTGTGTAAGGGAATAAGGGAAGCATTTGGGAATCAGGTAGCACCAACACATACATATCTTACTTACCTTGAGTTTCCTGAGTTGCCACAAGCCCCAGTTCCTGTGCTCCTGTGCTGAATAATGTGTTCTATATCGACACATTGTCAATTTTTTATATTGTATTACCTGTCCTTCCTTCAATTTCAGTTTTGTCAACCCAATGCTGATTGCTGCCAGAGTTTCCTGAAAAAGGCTCCAGGGAACAGGAGAAGAGGGCCATATAAATACATAAAGGGGAAATCAGGCGTGTACTATTAAATTCTCCTTTGCTGTCATGTAAGGGGAGAATTGTTCTATAGGGGCATGAATCCTATATTGCCCAGAATGCATAGTCTTATTCAGTGTAGGCTAGATGGAAGCAGAGCAGTGCCAGGAAACAGGTAGCTACAGCTATTCTACTCTAATGAACTCTACCTTCCTCCCCAAATCCACAGAAATCTCCAAATAAACTTTCTTAAACCTGTATCAGAGAAAAATCTTACCTTGATGGTGGGGCAGCTAAAACTGTGGTTATAATAACAGTCAAGTTATTTTTTTTAGGTGTGTCCAGGTATGAGTCAAAATTCTTTTGAGAACAGGAGGCAGGGAAGGAAGTTGAGAGGGAAGAGAGGGGTGTGTGTGTGTGTGTGTGTGTGTGTGTGTGTGTGTGTGTGTGTTTGCAAGGGTAGGAAAGGTGAAATGGGTCAGAATCATTTGAGTGCCAAATGGGTAATAGTTTTAAGTTTTTCACTCGAATGTAATATAGACACATTGCCTGTTTGCTTGGATGTTGCATGCTAATGTGGATAATCATATCATTGTTTGCACCACCAAATTGAAAATGGTTGCATTTATTCTGGTCTTCAGCTTGATGCAAGAGCTAAAGGAAGACTACTTGGATTCTCTCTTTCTTTTCTATTTTCCTAGATCTCTGTCTAGATATCTCCTTAGCTGTTATCATAGTCTACCTTTATAGGATTTTTAATTGCTTATATGTTGTAACCCTCTTTTTGCTTCCTCCAGTAGACACATTCCTTGAGTCAAGGATGATGCTACTTTTTATTTTCATATCCCCAAATCCTTGCACACATAGTTGTTCAATCATATAGAACTCTACATGACCCCATGGAGTTTTCTTGTCAAAGATACTAGAATGGTGTGCTATTTCCTTCTCCAATGTGTCCCCATTTTACAGATGAGGAACTGAGGTAAATAGTAATGCCTTGCTCTGGGACACAGTAAATCTGAGAGTGGATTTGAACTCAGATCTTCCTGACTTTAGGCCTTGTGGTCTTTCCAGTGTACCACCTAGCTGCCTCCTGTACCCACAATAGGTGCTAGATAAATGTTTATTGCTGCTTTGGTCAGTCATGAAGTTTGTTCATCCATTATTTAAAAGCACATTTGAAAAAATAGATGGCAGTGGACCTTATACATTCACCGCTTTCATTAGGAGAGCAGACATGTATAGGGTGGCTTCTATATATAAACTAATTTGCATCTCATCATAACCATGTAAGAATGAAATATATAGAATATCCCTTTGAACTAATTCTTAAAGGAATAAAGTAATTTGCTTAAAGTAATACAAATGGGATAGAAGCACATATACACCAGTGATACCTCATTCAGTCATCCTCTCATAGCTCTTCTGTTGTAGGCACATTGGCACTGAAAATGTATGATTCTCATCAGAATTTGGCTTCTGCAGAATTATAAGTAACGTGTGTCTATGTCTCCATGATGGCAAGTCATCATGGTGCAGGGAAAAGTGTATTGGCTGAAGTCAGAGTACCTGGGTTCAATTTCTGTCTCGTTTTTCCTACCTACATTACTTAGCCCCTCTGGCCTCAGTTTGTTCATTTGTATAAAGAGTGGATTGACCTGTATAGTCTGTGTGATTCCTTCCAGCTATAATCTAGTAGCCTATGAACTATGGAAAAATTACTATGATTAGATTGGTCAGATGTTTCAATGAACAATTCATATCCTTCCCTCTTATCTTCTTTTCTTTAGGTCTTTACCATCTCTTATCTAGATTATTTATTGCAACAGCTTCCTAAATGATCTCTCTGTTTCAAGTTTCTTGCCATTATAATACACTGATGCTGAAGTAGTTTTCTTTAATGTTGATATGACCTCATGACTCTCCTACTTAGCCAACTCTAATAGTTTCTCATTGCCTATAGAATAAAATGTCATCTTCTCAACACAACCAGGCACCGACCCACTTTTCCAGTCTCATTGGATGTTATTCTGCCTCCTGTACTTTGGGATCTAACCAACCTAGCCTTCTATATGTTCCTGAACTGCAACATTCCATCTCCTCTCACCATACCTTGTTATTGGAAGTTCCCCATCCCTGGAATGCATTTATTCCTCACCTGAACCACAGAAAGTCCCACTATTCCTTTAAGATACAGCCTGGATACCATCTTCTACAAGAAGCCTTTTCTGATATCCCCTACCTTAACAAACTTTCTGCATGCTTGTATTTTATATATATGTGTGTGTGTGTGTGTGTGTGTGTGTGTGTCCACATATGTCTCTGCGTATATGCATATACACATATATATGCATATACACATTCATGTGCATGCACACACACACACACATATGCACTTATTCTCTTCCCCAGTAAAAAGTAATCTCATTGCGAGTAGATATTGCTTCACTCTTTGTAATTTTATACCCACTTCCCAGAACAGTGCCTAGCACTGTAAGTGCTAGTAAGTGGTTAATAAGTATTTGTTGCCTGACTCATCTGCTAGAGCAATCCTATGAAGTCACTCTCCCTAACCTCTTATATCTATCAACTGGAATTACTACGATTATGACCAAAAAGCAACTTCAAATTTTCTTCCCTACCTTCTTGGAGTTGTGTTTTTCTAAGACAAATCATCCTGAAATGTAATTCCTGGACAGTTCTTTCAAGAATGTTCAGCCTGTTGGAACCTGTTAAGTTGTAAGTTTCCCAAAAGAGGCAAAATGTATATTCCAACTCCCAGGCTCTTTGTTGCCTCCTCAAGTATGCCTGCCTAAAATAGATTAAATAAAACTATAGCCATTACCTGGCCCTCCATCCCTTCTTGGCAGTGGTAAATGGATGGAACGAGAGGCTGTTAGTTCTGTGGTGAATTAACTGTTCCACCATTGGATAGTTGAATATTTTTGAATGAATCAGAACCATCATACTGCTTGAGTAATTACCAGAGGTCAAGTCTGCAGAAAATATTGTGCCTATCTATTTCCCCATTAAAAAGGCAACTCAAAACCATAGCTACATGGGTCAGGAGTCTATTCCCAGATGTTTCTGAAACCTGACACCATGCAAATATCTTAGTAATTTAATACTTGCTTGTATTGAGCAGGTTCAAAAGCAGCTTCTTCTCTATTGCTCCTAACTTAATTAATATTTTCATAATTAGCCAGGAGACTTCCTGAGTGAAGATGAGATATTTGGATACTTTCAGCTATTAGTGAATTATCTGGGCACTAAAACATCCCTATGTTGCTTTTTTAAAAAAATGTTACTTTCATCTGCTTCTAATTCAGAACTAGATGGGATGAATTTGCTTTAACTTTTTTAAATTATCTTTTGACTGAGATCATATCATGGAAAATATTTAACTCCTAAGTATAGAATTTTGGGACATTCTAAACAAGTGCAAAGGGAGTAGGGGAAACAAGAGGAGGATGTCTAGTTGAAATCTGTAGATAACATAACTTAACCTATTATGATCTGCTTCTGCAACTATTGTCAGGAGGAGATTTTAGCAGTGATTGAAGCCACCAAGGGACACTCTTGCAATGCTTCTACTGGAGAAGATCAGTGAAATGTGACCAGTTTACCATCAATGAAACCAGTGTCCATATTTCTTTCACCCAAACTGGGTTTAATGTCAAGGAAGACAAAGTGAATAATACAAGAAACAAGATTTATTTATAATTTATAAATTATAATTCAGCTTTATTCTTTGAGTTTATTTCTTCTTTATTCTTCAATTATCAGTTCTTTGAGTCCGGTAGTCACAAGCATTGTGTTCACCAAAATCCAAAGGGATAGACAAGTATCTCCACCCTATTTCATTAGACACCACTAGATACGGAGGAGATCAAGTACTAGAGTTAGAATAAAAAGACCAGGTTCAAAACCTATCTTGGCTATTTTCTACTTGTGTGAACTTAGACAAGTTATTCAGAACTGTATAGTTAGACCATCACAGAAGACTGATCCTGTGTTTACTCAAACTAGAATTATGTAACATGTATATGTATGTATATCATATATATAACATATAGCATATCTTGCAAGTAGTCATCTAATTTTGCTTGATGGCCCCCAGTGAAGAGGAACCAATGACCTCCTGAGGCAGCTCATTCCACTTTTGATTTGTCTTACAGTAAGTAATTTTTCTTTACATTGAACCAAAATCTGCCTTTTTACATCTACCACCCATTGCTCCTCCCGACCCTGGATCATCTCCAAGCATCTTGACTTTTGTATTCCCTGTGAACATGGATGACTCTGGAGGACAGAATAAGGCTGATAATTTATCTGCCTTATGTAAGTCCAATTCACAGGGAAGTCAAAATATCTTCCTCATGATGTCATTGGTCTTCTTTGAGAATAAAGAATGGACAACCCATTTCTCCAACTTCTATCTTCTGGGGCCAAGCTGAATGAAATGAAGCCTTTTCTCATATAATAATTTTTATCATACTTTGAAGCAGCTATCAGATCATTAAAAGAGTCTCTTCTCTTCTCCAGGTCTTATGCCTGTAGTTCTCTCAGCTGATAAACATTTGATTAACTTGATTTAAAAAAAAAGAAAACCAAATTACCAGTATCAAAAATGAAAAGTGTGAGTACACCACCAATGAAGAGGAAATTAAAGGAATATTTAGGAGCTATTTTTGTCCAACTATATGCCAATAAATCTGACAATCTAAGTAAAATGGATGAATATTTACAAAAATATGAATGGCCCAGATTAACAGAAAAGGAAATAAAACACAAATAATTTCATTTTAGAAAAAAGAAATTGAACAATTTATCAGTGAACTTCCTAAGAAAAGATCTCCAGGGCCAGATGGATTTACAAGTGTGCTCTACCAAACATTTAAAGAACAATTAATTCCAATACTACATAACTATCTGAAAAAAATAGGTGAAGACACTCAATTGGATACAGAAATCTATTTTATCCTGAAGGAAGGCAGGGGTGAAAGGGATGGGAGAGGGAAGATAATAGAAGGGACAGCAAATTGGGGAAAGGGATAATCAGAAGCAAACATTATTGTGGGATGACAGGTCAAGGGAGAGAATGGAATAAATGGAGGGCAGGATAGGACAGAAGGGAATGTGGTTAGTCTTTTGTAAGACAACTATTATGGAAGTGTTTTGCATGGCTACACATATATGACCTATATTGAATTGCTCGTTTTCTCAATGAAGCGGGGTAGGGAGGGAGGAAGGGAGAAAGTATGGAACTCAAAGTTTAATAATGAATGTTAAAAATTGTTTTAGCATGCAACTGGAAAATCAGATGTACAGGCAATGGGGTATAGAAATCTATCTTGCCATATAAGAAAATGGAGGGGAGGGGGGATGAAATAAAGGGGTAATAGAAGGGAAGGCAGACTGGAGGAAAGAATGGAGGGGGCGCACGCTGTCCTGGGGTGTGGGGTGGGGAGAGATGGGGAGAAAATTTTGAAGCCAAATTCTTGTGGAAGTGAATGTTGAGAATTGAAAAATAAATAAATTACATATTTAGAAAAATAGGTGAAGAAAGCATTCTACCACATTCTTCTTATGAAACAAATATAGTGTTACTACCTAATCTAATAAGAGCCAAAACAGAGAAAGAAAATTACAGAATAATTTTCAAAATGAATATTGATGCAATAAAGTTAAATAAAATATTAGCAAAGAGATTACAGCAAATTGTCCCAAAGATGACATATAAGAGCAGATGGAATTTATACCAGGAATGCAGAAATCATAAGCAGTTTCTATCTAAAACCATCAACAAGCATTACACGTAAAGGAGATAAGCTAGAAGCATTCTGACTAAGATCAAGGGTGAAATAAGGATGCCCATTATCATTCAGTATTGTACTAGAAATGTTCACATTAGTATTGAGAAGAAAAAGAAATTGGAATTAGAATAGACAACAAGGAAACAGAATTATCAGTCTTTGCAGATGATATGAAGGTACACTTATAAAATCTTAGTGAATCAACTAAAAAAAATACTTGAAACAACAACTTTAGCAAAGTTGCAGGACACAAAATAAACCCACATAAATGATCAGCATTTCTGTATATTACCAATAAAGCCCAGCGGCAAGATAATATAAAGACAAATTCCATTTAAAATAACCGTAGAGAATACAAATATTTGGGAATCTACCTGCCAAGACAAATTCATTAACTATATGAACACATTTATAAAATACTTTTCACACAAATATAATCAGATCTAAACAGAAAAATATCAATTACTCACAGATAGATGGAGCTGATATAATAAAATAGTAGTTCTACTTAAATTAATTTACTTATTCAGTACCATACCAAACTACCAAAATAATTTTAAAGCGCTAGAAAAAAATAGCAACAAAATTCATCTGGAAGAACAAAAGATCATACAGATAATAAGTGACAGAGGGTGGATTTATAACCCATTTCTGCTAAATCAGTCTAAATCAGGACAATTATGCCCTGCTTCTCATGAAAACTGACATTTGAGATTTGGCCTTTGTTTTTTTTCTTTTTTTATAATTAATTAATTTCTTTTCAGTTTTCAACCATCACTTCCATAAGTTTTACATTTTCTCCCATGCCCTCTCCCCTCCCTCCCCAAGATGGCATGGAAACTTATATGGGTTCTACACATACATTTTTATATTATTATTATTATTTTATCTATTTCCAGTGCTCCACAATCACTTCCATATAACCTGGATTTTTTTTTCCTCCCTCCTCTTCCTTCCCCCCAACATCTCCCCTACCGCTCTGAGATGGCATGCAATTCTATATAGGTTCTACACATACATTCCCACTAAATACACCCTCACTTTAGTCATGTTGCATAGAAGAATTAAAATGAATGAGAAAAATCATAAAACAAACCAAAACATAATACAAAAGAAAATGATCTGCTTCATTCTGTGATTGAATTCCATAGCTCTTTCTCTGAATGTGGAAAACACTTTGACTTAAAAACATTGAGAACTTTTTAAGTCCTTGCATTGCAATGAAGTTCAAAGTCTACCAGAAAAAATGCTCGCACACTATGGTTGTTGCTATGCACAAAGTTATCCTGGTTCTGCTCCTTTCACTCAGCATCAGATCATACAAGTCTTTCCAGACCTCTCTGAAGTCTTCCTGTTCATCATTTCTTATAGCAAAATAGTATTCCACTACATTCATATACCACAATTTATTCAGCCATTCCCCAATTGATGGGCATCCCCTTGATCTCCAGGGGATACAGTCCTAGAAACAATATTTCTGGGTGAAAGGGTAAGTACATTTTTGTAGCCCTTTGGGTATAGTTCCAAATTGCTCTCCAGAATAATTAGATCAGCTTACAACTCCACCAACAATGAATTAGTGTTCCAACTCTCCCACATCTTCTCCAACATTTATCATCTTCCTGTATTGTCATGTTAGCCAATCTGATAGGTGTGATGTGGTATCTCAGAGTTGTTTTGATTTGCATGTCTCCAATCAATGGTGATTTAGAGCATTTTTATGACTATAGATATCTTTAATTTCTTC
>JAQQSK010009717.1:0-12967 GCA_028658325.1 Potorous gilbertii | reverse complement strand
GATTCAAATGCTGCTCCCCAGCCTCAGGGCTTTTGGCGGCAAGCTTGACTGCTCTTCAAAGGGGGCTTATCTGCTGGTTCTCAGGTGGGGGCAGGGCCGCCTCTCAGGCTCAGTTCCCTCAGAGGGTTTATACAGAGATCCTTTGTAGTGGAGCTGGGGTGGAGCTCTAACCCACTGAGGGAGTCTCTGGCCGAGCTGCCTCAGCCTCTGCCGCAGCGGCCGCTTCCCAGGGGGTCCGAGTCCCGGAGATCCCCCGCTCCCCTCTCAGCCCGTCTCTCTCACTGACCTGTGCGTCTGTGGGTGGACGGACCTTCTCGGCCGCCAGAGATTCAGGTCCCTGAGGCCAGCTGGGCTCTGCTCGCTCCTCTTAGTGCCGCGTGGCCGGGGCGGGGGAGGGAAGCGCTCGGCAGGGCAGGACTCCGTACCCATCTGGGGTACCTTTGCGGTCGGTTTTTCAGGGCTCTCTGCAACGGAAATCTCCTTCACTGTGTTGCTGCGTGGCTTCCACTGTTCCAGACTTTGTCAGGAGTTCTTTTTACAGGGAATCTATGGGCTGTGGGTTCGGACCTAGCATAGGTGAGTCTTTCTGCTCCGCCATCTTGGCTCCGCCCCCCCATAAGCAGTTTTATAACTCTTTAATCATAATTCCAAACCTCTCTCCAAAATGGCTGGGTCAGCTCACATATCCACCAGCAATGAACTAAAGTCCCCATTTTTCCATATCCCCTCCAACATTGGTCATTCTTTCTTCTGTCATTTTAGTCCATCAGACAGCTATAAAATGGCATCTTAAGGTTGTTTTAATTTGCATTTCTCTAATCAATAATGATTTGGAGCATTTTTTCACATGACTATAAATCATTTTGATTTCTTCATCAGAAAACTGACTGTTCATATCCTTCAACCATTTATCAAATAGGGAATGACTCATTCTTTTAGATTTGACCAAGTTCTTTCTATATTTGAGATATGATTCCTTTATCTGGAGAACTTTCTATAAAATTTTTCCCCATTTTCTGCTTTCCTTCTGATCTTGACTATATTTATTTATTTATATGAAACCTTTTTGATTTAATGTAATCAAAATTATCCATTACATAATATCTTGCACATTTTTGTTGCTTGATTGTTTTCAGTTATATCTGTCTCTTTGCGATCCCTTCTGGGGTTTTACTGGCCAAGATAGTGGAGTGGTTTGCCATTTCTTCTCCAGCTCATTTTACAGATAAGGGAACTGAGGCATACAGAGTTAAATGACTTGCCCAGGGTCATACAACTAGAAAGTGTTTAAGAACAAATTTGAACTTAGGTCTCCCTGAAGTCCAGGACTAGCTCTCCACCATGCCACCCAGTTGCCATCATCTTGTACACCGTAGATATTTAATAAAAGTTTGTTGAATCAAAATCTTTTGTAAAGTATAACTCAGCTACTTTTGAATTTTTTTAAACTAAACATTCTACTTTGTTTGGAGAGATTGTGAATGTGCAGGTATTTTTAATCAAACCTTTCACATAATTATGTGGCTTTGTTTTTGGTGGGTTTCTTTTGGGGGGAAGGGAGCCAAAGACTTTTAAGTCCAGGATTAGAATAGTTGTCTACAACAGTCAGTTGTCTAACCGTGATTGATGAACTTCAGCTTTATAGAATATACACCTTAGTGTCTCCATTCAACTCCATGGTTAACAAAAACAGTAAATAAGCCTCCTCTTCAACACACTTCAAGTTTTCCTGCCCACACACATCTGCCACTTTTAAGCATATTCCAAAGATTCCATCTGGACAAAACATACTGCAAGCACCTCACTTACCTCTAGCCAATAAAATACACCTCCTACTCAAGTATGCAAAGATACTTCCTCTCCAATTTTAAAAAGAAACCTCTCTCCTGACTGCTATGTTTCTATATGACAGCAGGTGAAGGAATAGGGCTCTAATGGTTCCTTTGTGCCTTCTGCCTATTTGGAGAATATCCCTTTACTAAATTAAATGTTGGTCACTATTCAATGCCCAAAACACATTTGATGCTTTTCCACCATAAATGTCTGATCAGAATATAATAACACTTTAACATTTTCCAAGCACTTTCCTTTCAACCAGAACCATCACTAGGAATATTTTAGCCTAAAATAAAGAGTTAAGCAATTGAAGGGATGACTTGCCCAAAGATCATAGAGGTAGTAAGTGGCTAAGCTGGGATATGACTTAAATCCTCTGACATCCAATCCATAGCTCCTTCCACTATGCCCTGTTGCCTAATTTAAAGGTTTTGACTTGAGAACTGGTATATATCACTTAACTAAAAGGGTCAAGATGATAAGAGCTGTCATGAGGAAGATGTGACCCAGGGGACAGAAATGGGAAGAATAGATAGAAATTGGGGGGAAAAGAGACAGAGCTAGATTTGAGGTTAGCAGAAAAATGCCTCCAAAAATAAAAAAAAACAGCAAAAGGAGAATGAACTGCTTTCCCTCTGTTGATTACCTCCAATTTATCTTCCCTTGTCTGTAGAGTTGTTTTCACAACGTCTCCACCATGAGATTGAACTCCTTGAGAGCACAGCACGGGCTGCCTTATGCCTTTCTTTGCATTCCCAGTACAGAGTGTCTACTAGTGCTTGGCACATAGTAGACACATAATGAGTGTTTACTGCCTGGCTGGCTAGTGTGGTTCTCCCCTACTGCAAGTCTTCAGTCAAGGACTAAAGGATTACTTTTGGGGCTGGTGATTTTTATTCAGTTATAGGTTACACTAGATGAACACTGAGATGCCTTTCTCTAAGAAGGGCATGATGATGCATTAAAAAAATTCTTTAAGAGAAGAAAGAATATATGATCAATGAAGCTAACAGTAAGAAGCCCAGAATGGAGATAGGGGCAGAGGGTAGGTAGCAGGAAAATCAAAACTGAGTAGAGATGCCCCAGGATAGGAGATGATTCATCCCTTACACACTGGGGTTGGGTGAAAAGGTAGGTGGAAGAGTGGTTCCATGGGGACAGGAACCCAGCAATAGGAGTAGCAGCCAGTGGGACATGAGTCAAGATTCAGGAACAGTGGTATCTGGGGACAACTACTCATGGAGAAATACACACACACACACACACACACACACACACACACATACACACAAAACAGTATTCTGAGGCAAAGCCCTGCTAGCCCTGTGACAGACTCAAAATAATTCTTCAAGGTGACTATTACAAAGATTAACATACTTATTTTGTAAATGAGTAAACCAAGGTTAAGAAGGCCTGACTATAATCTTGTCTTCTAAGTTTAAATGGAGATGTGTAAAGCAAGTCTTGAGATGTCAGAAATTAATAACAGGACTGACACCTATCAAAAATGGAATGATATGCTGAGGGTTGAGAAACCTAGAAAGTTCTGTTTAAAAAAAAACTTCTGATATTCTTAAGAACAGCCTCAGCTATCTTTTCAGCCCAAACATCTGTTTAAGGGTAATAAGGAATGTCTGTAAATCAGCATCACCAATGTCAGCATATCCACTAAGTAAATTTATTCAACAAATGTTCTCCTAGTGGTCCATTAAGTCTGTCACCCTCCCCTCAATTCCATCCACCTCTTTTCTTCTGGTCCTACAACAGTTATCACTATGCAGCACCAGCAACCTAGCTCAACTTTCTTCTGACTTCCCTACACCTCTCCTCCAAATTTTTCATCTCCTTCAAGAGCTAAAAGACCATGTAATGCCATTTTGGCAAACTGTTCTTTCAAATTTCCATGTTTAATTGTCCTAGTCTCATATCAAACATGAAGCAAATCCTCATGGCAGAACACAGACTACTCAAAAGTTTTCATTATTTTCACATACTCAGCTGATGGTTCTAAGAGAGTAGCTCTTAGAGAGTAGAGAGGCAGGGACTCCAGGCCTCTCCAGTCTTGGGAGCAGGGCAGAAGCTGTGGTGGATTTATCTGAAAACTAAAGTTGGACAAGATGGAGCTGCTGGGTGAACTCAGACTGGCCCTGAATGAGTTGAATCTGGCTGTCAACTAGTGGGCTATAAGATTTCCTTATCTAAATTATCTATTTCATTTGCAATGCCAACTGAAAGACAGACCTGTGGACACATTTTTCTGAGACTGTAGGAGAAATATTGATACTTTTCCATATTGTTTTGTTTCCGTGAAATCTATACTTTGTGCCATTTATATAACCAGTTTGAGAAGATTGATCCAGATAATATAGTCCTGAGCAAATAAATATGTAATAATTAATACAAGGGTACTTTTATTTTTGTAATTGGGAAAACTGAATATCTTCATTTTCTTTATTTTGAGGTCTTATAGCCCACTAGTTGACAGCCAGATTCAACTCATTCAGGGCCAGCCTGAGTTCACCCAGCAGCTCCATCTTGTCCAACTTTAGTTTTCAGATAAGTCCACCACAGCTTCTGCCCTGCTCCCAAGACTGGAGAGGCCTGGAGTCCCTGCCTCTCTACTCTCTAAGTCTCTCCCTATTCCTCTCCACTCCTATGTACTCAATGATTCATACATATTTCATACATACAATGATTCACAAATGTCCATTCTCCTTCTTCCTCTCTCTCTTCATTGTACCTTCACCTCTCTCCTTCTTCCTATCTCACCCTCCTACCTTCTTTCCTCTTTTTTCCCTTATTCCTCCTAACTCCTTCCTATTCCTTCTACTCCTCCTTCTCCCTATCGATCCTTTCTCTTCTTCCTTCTTTTTTCCTCCCTCTATCCTCTTCTCTACACACAACCCTCCCCAAACACTATAATGTCCCAGGACTTAAACTTCCTAACCCAGAACACTAATTTAACCTCTGATGCATAATGCCTTCTCAAAGAATCATAGAATCTGAGAGTCGGTAGGGACTTCAGAGGCCATCTATTTTATTGAATTTCCACTATAACATAGATGATGAAATAGTTTAGGCTTTACTTGAAGACCTCCAAAGAGAAACTGACCATCTCTCAAGGTAGCTCATTTCACTGCCAAGCTTTGGCTGGTTTGTATTGTACTACTGCTTCTCTTTTAGAGAAATGAAAAAAGGTTGCAAAGAAAAGGCAGCCAGAAATCTACCTCAGCTAAGTCATAGAGCAAATACTCATTTTCCTTCCCAGAGAAGACTATCCCTTTTAGGATTTAAAGCAAAAAGAGCAGAGAGAGATTAATCTATCAGGAGGAAGGGAATACAGGATAAATTACTGTAATTAGTATATTATCTCTGTCTATGCTATTATAATGGTAACTTAATAACCTAAAATGAGCAACATACCTCAAAAAATGAGCAATTCTATTTCTTAAAGCAGTAGGTGTAGACATACACAATGTACATGTAACACACCACCAGCAACAGCACCAGCATCAGCACCACCATGGTATTTCTCAGTTGAAAATGTATTTAAATTAGTTTATAACTAAATGTTACATTTGTATTCTACACTTTCTTTATAGCAAGTTGTGTTTGTCCTTTGCTCTCAAAGGGGACCGTGACATCAAGATGATGACATAACTTGCAGTTGACTTTGATATGAGTGAGGGAGGGCTGTGCAAGGTCACCAACCTCAAAGTAAGGTTGATGAATGGCAATTCAAACTCCTTTGAAAAGTTCAGTTGTTAACCTCACATAACATGTGAGATATGCCCAAATACTTTATCTGCCAAATGGTTATGGAAGGAATGTATGTTTTATGTGTTATCAAAAACACACAACTGTTTTGCATTGCCTTCACAAGTGTGATCATATATATTTTAATAATCATTTCTGAAGAAATATTTCTCTCCTCTGACACTTCCACTACTCAAGTGCAGGCCCTCATCATCTTACACCTTGATTATTAAATAACTTGCTGGTGGATTTGCTTGTCTCAAGTCTCTCCCCACTCCACACCATCCTCCATTCAACCACCAAAGTGATTTTCTTAAACCACATGTCTAATCATGTTACCCCCTTCCCAATTAAACAAACTCCAGTAGCTCCCTATTGCCTCCAGGATCAAATACAAAATGCTCATTTTAGCATTCAAAGTCCTTCACAACCAGCCCCCTCCTAGCCTTACACCTTACTCCCCAAAGTATACTTTTCAATGCAGTGACCCTGATCTGGCAGCTCCATAAACAAAACACCTAATCTCTGCATTTTTTTCCAGCTACCCCTCTTACCTGGAACACTCTCCCTCCTCTATTCCAAATACTGACTTCTCAGGATTCTTTTAAGACCCAACTAAAATTCTACCTTCTACAATAAGCCTTCCCTAACTCCTCCTAAGTCCACTGCTTTCCCTCTCCTAATTATTTCCTATTCATCCTTTATATAGATTTCTTTGCATGTATTTGTTTGCATGTTATCTCCCCCTAATATTGGACTGTAAGCTCCTTGAAGGCAGGTACTATTTTGGCCTCTTTTTGTATCTCAAGAATTTAGCAAAGTGCCTGGCACATAATTGGTGACTGACAAATGTTTATTGAATTGAATTTACTGAATTAATGTGCTTTGAGGTATCTTTTCCTGAGTGTAAGAGAGGTGGACAGGCATAGCAGAATAAGCACTGGTTATAAGCGTAGAATTTAGGAGATAAGCATTCAAACACATGTTCAGAGACTTGCTGGATGTGTGTATTAGGAAATATGGTACAGTAAGTAGAGAAAGGGCTGGTGTGAGGGTCAGAAGATGTGGATTCAAGATCTTGACTCTGCCACATCTATCTTCTCTAGAACATGGTTTCTTCATTTATAAGAAGAAATTGGACTAGATGATTTCTAGTGTCTCTTCAATAGATTAATAAATAAGCATTTAGCAGGTGCCTACTGTGGGCCGGGTAGAGTGCTAGGTGTGGGAGATACAGAGACAAAAATGAAACCATCTTTGACTGCAAAAAGCTTACATTCTATTCAGGGGACAACACATACACAAGTAAGTATATACAAAATGAATATGTAAAAGATAATTTTTATGGCAGAGAGAAAAAACACTGGCAACCTGGGGGATTCCAATTCTAAATCAATGATCTTACTTCACTAGTAAGTTAAATAACTTTTCTGAGTCTCAGTTTCCTCATCTGTAAAGAAAGGTTGTTGTGAGGAATATGTCTGATAAGTCTTAAAGTGATATACACAAATACATAGCTCTGCAGTCTATAAGTGCATTATGCTCAAGTACACTTTTACAACATTAAGTTTTAATTTCTAAGAAAATATAAATACCTATTAAATATTTCTGCATCTGTTACTACATACAGTTTCAAATTAATTCCCTGCATCAAATGAGGTCAGTTATCAGTTCCCTACAGTTTTCAAAGTGGGTGTTACTATGTGAGAAATGTACTGAATTGGCACTTTTGAACATTAAGTCTTTGTTTTCTCTTTAAAAATACTTTACAAACACATATACTTCCATTTCGTTAATGCATGAATGTGATTTAAAAAAATAATAGCAATGCATACTATTTTAAATACAATGCTTTAATACTAAGCATTCCAGATAGTAAAATTAATTCAGTAAATCCCATACGTAATATTCTCCTACTTAATATATTCTGGCTATAATCTTTTTTTTAACTCCTCTTCTGAACCCACAGGGATGAGGATAGTAATTGAACCCATAAAGCCTTATTATAAGTCTCCCAATATCTGAATCTGTCTTGTTCACCACTCAAGAATCCTATGCACAAATAACTATCTTCTACCTATTCATTCTCCCTCCCACCTTACCTTGTTGGGACTTATCCATCCCCTCCTGATTACCTTCTAGGGAAGTACCCCATATTCCAAAATGTTCACTCTCTATTCTCAAATCAAAAGTAACAATCCTTGAGGTTGATCTCCATTAAGTCATAGGCCCATAGGATGTTAAAGTTGGAAAGGATTTTTAGAGACATTTTATCTATCTGGCCCAATCCCCTCATTTTCCTGGGAAACATACCCAGGCAATTAAGTGACTTGCCCTAAATCACATTAAGTGGTCATAATGATAGCTGACTTTACATAGTACTTTAAGATTTACAAAGCATTACACATACATTATTTCATTTGTTCCTCACAAATAACCCTATGAAGTAGGTAAGTATTAGAGCTAAGATCCTCATTTTACAGATGAGAAACCTGAGGTTCAGACATGAATGAACCTGTCCAGGATCACAATGGTTAATAAGTGTTGAAGTAGGAACTCCAATCTAGACCTCCGGAATACAAAACCAGTACTCCTATTACATAATTATGATTGAGGATTATATTAGAGTTGGGAAGGACCTTAGAGAGCATATTGATCCCCCTATTTTTCAGATGTAAAATCTGAGATAAAGTGTCTTGTATTATGTCATATAGCAAGGTAGTAACTGAGCAGAGATTAAATCTCTGGTGTCCTAGAAAAAAAAAAAGCTAACTTCTCAAAACAAACTGAAATGGCATAGAAACAAAAATATCCTTTAAAATAATTTTTTAAAGAAAAGGGCAAACTAGTTATCTAAAATTTTCCTACACAATTAAAGTATTACCAAATTGTTCACTGTTTCTCCATGAATAACCTATGACAAAGAGGAATCTAACTATGGACTCTAATTTTGTCTTTAGTATTAAAGGCAATTAAGAAGTATTAAGATCTGTATCTATCTTCTATACCTAACTATATTTTAATCTTAGCTCTAAGTTAGGTAACTATAGGTATTAGGTAAATCACTGTACCTAGACTAGATAATCTCTAAACATTTTTTTGGCTCTAATATTCTACAATCCTAAAAATTCTCATTCTGAACTCACCCTGGCTTCATTACCTCTCCCCGGGTGATAGAGCTGGCTCATTGGTCTTTCACAGCTGCACCTAAGCACTAGGGTACAATGGTTGCATTGGTTATTTGGAGCAGGGTTCACAGAATCATAGCCCCTGACTGATACATGAAAAATGCTTTTTTTTCTATTTTTCATCCTAGAAAAGGTTGAAATTTTTCAAATGGAGCTTTTACTAGGAAACCAAAAGAAAACAAAACAAAAAACAGAAATGAATAAGTTAACAGAGTGCATATTTCTGATTTTAACTTGTTATGTCTAGCCAGATTGGCTGTGCTGGCACAGTGTATTGGGCAGTTTGCCTCTCTTTCCTTTCTCTAACCTCAACACCATCCAGGCTGATACATTCAAACTTCTAGCCCAAGGTAGATTTGGATTAGCACCACTTCCAGATCTGGTGAGCTTCTCAAATTTCCTAGAACTTTACTTACAGAGAGATTTTTAATCTCCGGATATGGTGGGGGGTGGGGGGAAATCTCCCCTTTGGCCCCAGGCTACAGAGCACTTCCTCTTCACTGAGCTCCTCTTAATCCCTTTCTTTCTCCAGCAACACCATGATAAAGGTATTTCTCTTGAGAGCAAAGTCTCTTACCCAGGGTATCTAGTTGTCTTGCACTTATCTTGTGGATTTTTCTTTTTTACATTTCCTAGAAAGGTGTAGGCCCCATAGACATTTAGATTCCTAAACCTTTAGTCCTAATCCACTTTTAGGGCAGCAAAGTACAGTGGAAAGAAGACTGGATTTGGAGTGCAAAGAGATTAAATTTTGTTACTACCTATGTGACCTTGGGCATATCATTAGGTCTGATTTTCTTCATTTGTGGGATGAGGAATATGGATTAGAGGTCCCTTTAAGCTCTAAAATCATAGCACACTAATTTCTCTGAACACTCCAGTTCTCCAGGAACATATTGTATTGGCCTGAATATACGAGCTGCATTTTCCTCTAAAATCTAGTCTGTTTAAAAATGAAGAATACATTATCAAGTGTATACCTATAAATAAATTTCCTTTGAAAGAAATCTCACCTCAGGAGTGTGGCCTACATTCAGATTTTGCCTATAGCGAGATCATATCGTAACCTTGTATTTTTTTCCAGCCTTTTTGACTAGTTTACTAAATAAGAAAATTAGGAAAATGATGAGGTCAAACCAGTAAACATTTATTAAACATATATTATGAGTCCAGCACTGTGCTAAATATTGAGGAAACAAAGGCAAAAAACTATTTCTACTCTTAAGGAGTTCAAAAATCTAATGGCAAGACAACATGCAAAAAATAAATATAAAAAAGTTATATATAGAATAAATTGGAGATAATCAACATAGAGAAGACACAAAGATTAGGGAGGACAGAGAAAGGCTTCCTGCAGAAGGTACAACTTCAGCTGAGACTTGCAGAAAGCCAAGGAGGCTAGGAGGCTAAGGTTTCCCTGCCTCAGGTACATCTAGTGAAAATGCACAATCCAGAAATGGGGTGTCTTACACAAGGAATAGCAAGGAGAGCAGTGTCACTAGATCAAAGAATACATTCAGGGAAGTATGATATAAGAAGATTGGAAAGGTAGGAAGGGGTCAGGTCACAAGGAGTTTTAAAAGCCAGGGATGCTAAAAGAAACAGGGAGCTAGAATGACGGAGATGATATGTTTAAAGTTATGCTTTAAGAAGATCAACTGGACAGCTGAGTGGAGGATGGAATGGAGTGGAGAGAGATTCAAGGCAAGGAAACCAATGATCAGACTCTAGAAATAGTCTAGGTGTGAAGTGATGAGGGTGGTAGCAGCATCAACAGAGAGAAAGGAATAAACAAGAGATGTTACAAACGTAGAATCAACAAGATATAACAAGTGACTGCACACTTTGGGGTGAGAGAGAGTGAGGAGTGGAGGATGACACCTAAATGGGAACTTGGGGGAATGGGAGGAGATGATACCTTCAAGAGTAATGGAGATGTCAGGAAGAGGAAGAAAGTTTAGGGAAAAGGTGAGTACAGTTTTGGACATAAGCAGTATCAATATCATTTATCTTTGCCAAGGCTTATTGCATGACTAACAATCTAGGCCTGTGATCAACAATATTCAGAGTAGACAGTTACATCATGGTGATCTTTCAGTTCTTCAGGTGCTCCACTTCAAAGCACATTCACCCACTCAGGGCACACCTTTTCCCAGGTGTAAGTTATTCTACAATCTTTCCTTTTCACTTCCTCTAAGTGTTCTAATATGGAAACACCACAAACAGTCTCTTTGTGAGATACAATGTCCTGGTGAAATATCAAACGGGTATTTGGCAGCTGGCCTGACAAAAGTAAAAGGACTGGAGGATTTTATTGAGGGTATGTGAGGACTTGATAGAGAAATGGTGTTTGATACTAGAAGATCTAGCATAGAGGATAAAGGCTAGGGGAAAGGAGGGAGAGAGAATAAGAGAAAGTCCATGAGCGAAAGGTTTAGTATTTTTAAAAAGAAATCATTCCTACTGCTGTCACCTCCATGGAATTTGCCACATTTCCCATAAACAGAAAAATGAGAACCTGGGCAGTGCTATCAAATGAATTCTAGGACTAACCAAGAGTTGCTCATCTAACATTTTGGGGACAATCTCAAGTTGCACATAGTTAAATTCAGATTATGAAATATTCAAACAGGTTATTTTGGTACTGTTGTTAATCTTCTCCCCCTCCCCTAGGTTGGAGGGAAATTAGAAACACGTTTTAAAACTTCATCCTTTAACTCAAAAAGTAGAAAAATTGATTTCCTGCAAACTTTTGTCTCTGCATATCAGGAACTCTTTACTCTGACTCAAATGGAATTTGACAATTTTAATTAAGAGAAAATGGAAGAAAATCTGTAAAAAGAAAAGCTGTTAGAACTTGTTAAGATAGAATTAGAAGTAAATACACCTGACATTCAGCTGGAATCACAGAATCCTACAGGGCCATTAAAATGGCATCATCCTTGGCAGGAGCCAAGATGGTGGAGTAGAAAGACACATATATGCTAGCTCCTAACTCACAGCCCATAAAATACCTGTAAAGAGGAGCTCCCAACAAATTGTGGAGCAACAGAAGCTACACAACAATGGAATAGTGGAGATTTCTGTTCCAGAGAGTCCTGAAAAACCGCCAGCAAAGGTCTGTTGCACATCGGACCCAGAGCAGAGGCCAGCCCTGCCTTGGCCGAACAGAAACCAACAGGACCACATCCAAGCGGGCTTCAGGGACGGGGTCCCAGCAGCGCAGGTCCCTCCACCTACCGGCGCAAGAGGTCAGTGAGAGAGCCTTTTCAGCTTGCCAGGAGGGGAGCAGGGTGTCCCCATAACTCAGGCCCCCTCAGGAGGCAGCACTGGAAGCAGCAGTGGACAGGGGCTCCCAAAGTAGACAGGAGCTCAGATCCATCCTTGAAGGACTCCTCATAAACCCCCTGAGGGAACTGAGCACTGTGTGGCAGCCCTGCCTCCATCTGAGCACATGAACTTAATCTCACACTGAATAGCAGTTCCACCCTCGCCAAAAGCCCTGAGGCTGGGAAGCAGCATTTGAATCTCAGGCCCCAAACTAGCTGGGCAGAACTGGAGGCCAGGTGGGTGTTGTGAGGAAACTCAGAAGTCAAGTAACTAGCTGGGAAAATGCCCAGAAAAGGAAAAAAAATAAGACCATAGAAGGTTATTTTCTTGGTGAACAGATATCTCTTCCCATCCTTTCAGATGAGGAAGAACGATGCTTACCATCAGGGAAAGAAATGGAAGTCAAGGCTTCTATATCCCAACCATCCAAAATAAATATTCAATGGGCTCAGGCCATGGAAGAGCTCAAAAAGGATTTTGAAAATCAAGTTAGACAGGTGGAGGAAAAACTGGGAAGAGAAATGAGAGAGATGCAAGAAAAGCATGAAAAGCAGGTCAACACCTTGCTAAAGAAGACCCAAAAAAATGCTGAAGAAAATAACACCTTGAAAAATAGACTAACTCAATTGGCAAAAGAGGTTCAAAAAGCCAATGAGGAGAAGAATGCTTTAAAAAGCAGAATATGCCAAATGGAAAAAGAGGTGCAAAAGCTCACTGAAGAAAATACTTCTCTCAAAATTAGAATGGAACAGATGGAGGCTAATGACTTTCTGAGAAACCAAGAAATTACAAAACAAAACCAAAAGAATGACAAAATGGAAGAGAATGTGAAATATCTCATTGGAAAAACAACTGCC
>JAQQSK010009716.1:0-12967 GCA_028658325.1 Potorous gilbertii | reverse complement strand
GATTATTGTTGTTTTTCTTGTTCCAAAATGGCCTGGACACAGAGGGTGCCCATCAGTTGGAGAATGGTTGCACAAATTGAGATTATGCATGAGATGGAATTTTTATTGTGCTTTTAAAAATGACAAAAAAGATAGTTTCAGAGAAACCTGAGAATTATGTGAACTGATGGAAGGTGAAGCGAATAGAAGCAGGAGAATACACAATAAAAAAAAGTTATCAACTTTCTTCACTTAATTAACTATTCTATCATTTCTGTCAAGAGTGTTTTTATTTGATTTGATAAAATGTTCTGAGTCTGCCATGATAGATTAGCATCTACATACTTTCTTCATTTAATAGTTCTTTTGAATGAAAATTCTATTTCTACCTTCTCCCTAACCCAGTTATCTTTCATATCTTCAAATGGACAAGGGAAGGAGACATCTTTTGAAGACACAGCATATTGCCAACTGGGCATCATATGTGAGAACTGATATAAAGGACATAAAGTATATTCATGCTCTTTTTCATGAACATGTAGTTAAAAGTTGTTTTGCCATTGTGCAAGTGATTTTCTGATAACTACATACATAGCCACAGAAAAATGTTAAAGGGAGGAAGGAATCATCACATATGTTCCACTTTGATATATGAATAGATCTCTTATCACTTTCATCTCAGAAACCCAATGTTTCATAGATAACAGTACTACATTTAGTCTACTATCCCTCATAATTAATAGATTACTGGCTTTTTCTATATATACACATACTCACACTTATAACTGCATACACACCTATATATGTATGTATGTATATTATATACAATATAATTAATATACAGGCCACATATATGAAAAAGTTATATATATATATGTGTATAATCTGTGAATATTTATGTGTATGGTGTATGTATATACATACATATACACACATACATGTGCATGTATATCCATCTATATATAGCTAGTGAGCTAACCATATGGAAAAGAACAACTGCTTGTGATGAGAGATAACAGACTAATGTGCTGATGTCTACAAAATATTAAATGTGTTAGATGAAGGTGATAAGGAATTTATTTATATATAAAAGTGGAACACCTGGAATGATTCCTTCTTCCTTTAACATACATGGCTTTGTAGGCAATTATCAGAAAATTACTGGTCTTTTGAAATAATAACAATCTTAACTGTATTTTTGTGAAGAACTGTGAAATCTTGGAAAATTTTAGATTTAAATAATGTTATGATATAAAAATTTTAAAAATTAAGGAAAATAGGTTATGTTGATTTTAAAGTATTCTCAAAATTATTTGATCCTTTTCATAAACCCAGACATGCCCTCTGCTCTTCCACACCCAATGTCAGTGTCACAAATTTTTTATCAAAAAATAAAGTTTCACATTACTTAAATAATTTATAATTAGAAATGTAATACTTAAGTATTATAATGATAATTGAGTTTTATTAATAAATAGTCCAAAAGCTTTGTACAAACATCAGAAAAATATATATCTCAGTATTGAGTTTAAAAGTTTCTGAAAATAAAAATAGAAACATAAGAACAGGCAAAGCTTATGAGTGGCTCAGATATGCAGAAAACAAGTTAGCAGAGATTCGCATGAACTAGGTTCCACGTATTTCAGTTTACAAATCTGTCTGCAGCCATATAATTTGTCATTCAATTATCAGTATGCTTGTTAAACTATAAACCAGATGAAATGGTAGAAATTGATTCCAATAAGACAGCAAGAGCTGAAGAACCACAAGAAGAGGGATGAGGAAATAATTCAGACCCAAGCTATCAAGAGCATTCTATTAAATTATATAGGAGGGAGAATGAAACAATTACTGAGAGTGGATTTTAGATCTTGTAAATTTTGTAAATAGAATAAACTACCCCCTCTTTGGACTGAATACACTGAAGAATAGACTATATTCTAGGATTGTTATTCAGTCATTTAAGTGATGTCTGACTTTTTGTGACCCTATTTGGGGTTTGCCATTTCCTTCTCTAGTTCATTTTACAGATAAGGAAATGAGGCAAATAGGGTTAACTGACTTGCCCAGGAACACATAACTGGCAAGTATCTGAGAACTTTTTGAACTGAGGAGGATAAATTTTCAACATTTCAAGTTTTTTCACTCTATCCATTAGGTCACCTAGATACCCAGATCCCAGGATGGGTGATGATAAATTGACCTTCAGTGGTTCCAAAAGTTCATTGTTCAATAACATCTCAAAGAAAGTCCCTTAGTAACTCTCCTAAGATTGAAATAGGGCTATTCTACGCCTAATGACCTCAGTGTAAATGTTGATTTGAATTCATTCCCTGCCCTCTAGTTTTTCTACTCATAGCTCCCAAACACATTCAAGATCTTTACAAATGTATTACAAAGATGATGGAATGACAAGTCCAACTATCACAACCCCTGTTGCTGCTATTTCTGCTTTTGCTGTTTTTGCTGCTCCTACTACTATTATTGCTGCTGCTACTATTACTAATACTACTTACCTTATTTACGTGCCACTCTAAAGTACGCTTAGTGCCTTATAAATATTATCTTATTTAACCATCACAACAACCTGGGAGGTTGGTGCTAATACTATCCCTGTTTCACAGATGAGGAAACCAAGGAAGAGAGAGGTTAGCTGACTTGCCTAGGATCACACAGTTAGTGTCTCAAGCCAGTTAAACTCATCTTCCTTGTTCAGTGTTTTATCCCCTCTGCCAATACTGTTACTCCTGCTTGGAACATATTTGGTCCTCAAATATCCAAATATTTCGTATCCTTCAAAGCCTCGTTTGGTCCTTCCCACCCATTACACACCCACAAATCATTGTCTAAGGATGGTTCATTCCAACTTTGAAGTAATCCCTCTATGAACACTTTTTTGACTCCAAAATTATCTTTGTTATTTAATTCATATATTGAATTTCATCTTTTAAATAAAAATCATATTGTATCTATCATAGGTGTTTAATAATTAATATGTTGCTTAAGAAATTAACACATGACAGGGCTTAGAGCTAGAAACTACTGGATTACTCCTTTGCAGGCTTATAATGAATCACTTAAGCAACTTTTATATTCTTGAATTATGTGGGATTAAACTGAATGAAAAGAAACATTAAGATATGGTAAGAGAGCACATGTGACTCGACCCATTCAAATATACCCTGGGGTACTTGTAACAGCAAGCACCCTGACATATGTCAAGGACAGTCTGTTGGCACAGGTCCTTTTATCTCGTTTTCTAAAAGGAAAGCAACTTTTGAGGGGATCAATATTCTTTAATTTCATATACAAACAGAGAAAATACAAGCAGAGAAATAAAGACCAACGGATAGAACTTCTGTCTGACCATAAGCTATACATACATCACAGATCAACAGACAGCTCCAACTATGTGACCATTACATACATACATAGTTGCCAGAGAGAGAAGCACAAACATCTGGGTTTTCAAAGCCAGGAACTCCTTAACAGCTACCCAGAGTCACATCTGGCCATATCACTGATCATTCTTCTCATGAGTGAGCCCCAAAGCAAAGCTTCAGAGTACATAGATTTTGGAATGAAAAGACACCACAGCTCTCAAGCTTCAGTGCCTAATTAACAAAAGGTGTGAAGACCTTCAAGCAAGCAAACCTTCCCAAAAGTAAACTTTCCTTTTAAACAAGTTCCTCCCCCAATGGGCTCGCATGAGGCCTATTAATGGGCAGGGAAGATCTTTACTTCTCATTAACATAAATCCCATTAATAGTACATTTGATCCCAAGATCTTTCAAGTCCATTACATAGGCAACTTGTATCTGAATAGACATTAACATTTCTTAAGTAAATACAACATAATTCCCACAAAAGAAGCACATCATGAATTTTACATTTGCAAAATACATAACACTACAACTCATTACCAGAGATATCACACTGCCTTAAATGCACATGAATATATATATATACATAACATAACATCTTTCTTTGAGGGTCAAAATTTGCGGAGAGTGAACAACCAGCTCCTTCTTCCTCCACCCAAAACAAAAAATGTCCAAATAAAGTCCTTTTTGGTGGTGTACCTTCTTTCCGCAATACCATTTCAGATGTCCTCCTGACACTCTGGTGTAGGCTCTAATGAGCCAAGTACCAGTCTTAACACTGCTTCTGCCCCCACTTTAAAGTCCTGAGGGGCAACTGGGTTACAAAATCAACAGGAATGGGTCCTGAGGGGTCCATGGCACTTGCTCCCACCCACCACAGACAATTCCACTCCTCCTGCTCCCAAACCATTCCTGAAGGATACAACAAGAAAGCACACTCAGGGATTTGCTGTGCTCTCTTTATCTTGCCCCAAGACTGAATTCCCCAGGTTTCTGCTCCTGGCTCCTGCCTGAGTCCTGATGCAGATAGCTCTCTGTGTTTGCTCTCACCTCACCAAGGTCTGCACAAAGGCAGTTCTCTGCTTCTGCTCAGTTGGTTACACAGGCTGTACTGCACTCCTGCTCCATGGTTCTTCCTTCAATACAATCTCAGGGCATTCACACCTCCAGCACAGTCCAGATCAGGACTAATCCTGGAGTTCTGGTTCTGGGCATCCCCACTTCACACAGGCTTGCTTTGCTGCTCTGACCACTCTACTCAGGAGTGCTAGTGAGGTAAGGAGGGGAAGGAGAGGTTATGTCCCTGGGGCTCTGCTCCAGGCACCAAGGAAACCTCTCCCATTACTGTTACTCACCTATTTCCCCTGAGGCTGATGCTTCTGGGGCTTCACAGAATCATAGCCACCATTGCTAGAAAACAACAGACAATTTTCCCATTCCCCATGCTTTCCTTTTAGTTTGCAGATCTTTCTGACTCTGTAATATGTAGCAACAAGCATGCTGACAGATCCAGGATGCCCTACCAGCACAAGTTCTCAGATCTGTTTTCTAAAAGGAAAGTAATTTTTGAGGGGTCAACAATCTTTTAAATCACAAATACCAACAGAGAAAATATAAACAAAGAAATAAAGACCAACAGACAGGGTTTCTTTCTCACCATAAACAATACATACATCACAGATCAACAGACACATCCACTAATGTGACCATTACATACGTACATAGTTACCAGAGAAAGAATCACTAACATCTGGGTTTTCAAAGCTGGGATTTCTTAACAGCTACACAGAGTCTCATCTGGCACAGGGGCCTTCTTCCAAAGAATAAGACCCAAAACAAAACCTCACCTCAGAGTATATACACACTTTACAAAGCAATAAGGAATCACTATCCTTGTGACAAAATGCCTCATTAACAATTAAGAAAAGGGGGAGGACCAAGATGATGGAGTAGAAGGGCAGATCTCCTCTAGCTCTATCCCCATAGCCCATTAAAATACCTATAAAATGACTCTAAACAAAATTTAGAGCAGCAGAAACCACAAAATGAAAGAGAGAAACAAATTACAAGCCCAAGACAGCCCTGGAAGGCTGACAGGAAAGGTCTATTGCACTGTGTTCTGAGAAGAGTACAGTCCAATATGGGATTTTGCACAGATAGGACAATAAGCAGATTTCAGAGCACAGAATCACAGGTAGATGTTGCAGTTCCCAGATTTCTCAACCCACAAATGCCAAAGACAACTTACAGTCAGTAAGAAAGCTCTTTCACTTGGATGAGAGGGGAGCTTTGTCAGGTCCCAGTTCTGTCCCCAAGGTGATAGCAGCACTGAAGCAGCAAAGTTGAATTTTGGAGCCCTCCACCTAAAGACACTGGGGGAATTGAGGGGCTGATCTTAGTCTCAGTCCGGAGTGGCAGTACCAGGGTGAAGAGAAAAACTGGCTTAGCAGAGCAGGTAATGGCTGTGGAGAGGAAATCCTACTCATAGTTCCAGGGCAGAAAAGAATGTCTTGGGTTTCTCACAGACTACAGTACAGGCCAGGAGGGGAGTAAACTCCTCTTCTTTGATTGTGCTACCTTGGAGAAACTGAGAATTTACAAGTCCCTAGAGATGTCTCAGAGAATAGCTGCACAAAACCTCTGAAGCCTAAGATAGTATGCCCTCTACTTGACAAAGCACTCAAAAGTCAAGTAACTGGCCCAGAAAATGCCTCAAAAGGGGAAAAAATAAGACGATAGAAGGCTACTTTCTTGGTGAAAAGGTATTTTCTTCCATCCATTTGGATGAGGAAGAGGAAAGCATATCATCAAAGGAAAATAGCAAGGTCAAGGTTTCTGCATCCAAAACCTCCAAAAAATATGCAATAGTCTCAGGCCATGGGAGGAGCCCAAAAAAGGATGTTGAAAATCAAGTAAGAGAGGTGGAGGAAAAATTTGGAAGACAAATGAGAGTGATGCAAGAAAATCATGAAAAGTGACTCAACAGTTTGCTAAAGGAGACCACCCAAAAAAATGATGAAGAAAATAACACCTTTAAAAATAGTCTAATTCAAATGGCAAAGAGGTTCAAAAAAAAAGAATTCTTTAAAAAGCAGAATTGACCAAATGGAAAAGGAAGTTCAAAAGCTCATTGAGGAAAATAGTTCTTTAAAAACATGAATGGAGCAGAAGGAAGCTAATGACTTTATGAGAAACCAAGAAATTATAAAACAAAACCAACATAATGGAAAAATAGAAGCCAAGGTGAAATATTTCATTGGAAAAACAATGGAGCTGGAAAATAGATTCAGGAGAGATAATTTCAAAGCTATTAATTTACCTGAAAACTATAATGTATAAGATTCTAGACATCATCTTTCACGAAACTATCAAGGAAAATCACCCTGATATTCTAGAACCATAAGGTAAAATAAAAATGAAAAGAATTCACCAACCACCTCCTGAAAAAGATCTCAAAAGGAAAACTCCTAGGAATATTCTGGCCCAACTCCAGAGATCCCAAGTCAAGGAGAAAATATTATGTGCAGCTAAAAAGGAATAATTCAAATATTATGGAACTACAATCAGGATAACCCAGGATTCTACACTAAGGGATCAAAAGGCTTGGAATATAATGTTCCAGTTGTCCAATAATCACCTACCCAGCAAAACTGAGTATAATATTTCAGTGGGAAACAATAATCAGTCAATGAAATAGAGGACTTTCAACTATTCTTGTTGAAAAGCCCAGAGCTGAATAGAAATGTTGACTTTCAAGAGAATCAAGAGAAATATGAAAAGGTAAACAGGAAAGAGAAGGCTTAAGGAACTCATTACAGTTGAACTGTTTAGATTCCTACAGGGAAATATATTATTTGTAATCATGAGATCTTTTTTCAGTATTAGAGTAGTTACAGGGAATATGTATATATATGTGTGTGTGTGTGTGTGTGTGTGTGTGTGTGTGTATGTGTGTGTGTGTAGGTGTGATGTGTGTGTATATATGGGTATGTATGTTTATGTGTATGTATACATGGGTTTATGTGTATATGTATATATGTGTATATGTATTTGTATATATGTACATGTGTATATATGTGTTTGTATACACATATATATACATACAAATACAAATATTCATGCATACATATATATGTGTATTTATATGTGTGTGTATTCATCTTTCATTGCTGAAGAAGACCATGCCATCAGAGAAATGATGACGTAACTTGCACTTGACTTTCTTTTGAGTGAGGGAGGGCTGTATAAGTATATATACATAGACAGAGGGCACAGAGTAAGCTTAATACAAAGGGAAAAAGCCTAAAGAATAAAATTTACTATTGAGTGGAATGTACTAGGAATAAGAGAAAGGGAGACATAGATTGTAGGAAATCATCTCACATAAAAGAGACAAGAAAGAACTTTTACAATGGAGGGGAAGGGGGAAAGATAAAAGGAAATAAATGAGTATTACTTTCATGGGATTTGGTTTAAGGAATTCATAACACATTCAATTGGATATGGAAATCTGTTTTACCCTGAAGGAAGACAAGGGGGAAAGGGATAGAAGAGGAAAGATAATGGAAGGACAGTAAATTGGGGAAAGGAATAATCAGAAGCAAACATTATTGTGGGAGAACAGGTTAAAGGAGGGAAGTATAGG
Organism: Potorous gilbertii; assembly: GCA_028658325.1. NCBI lineage: Eukaryota > Metazoa > Chordata > Mammalia > Diprotodontia > Potoroidae > Potorous > Potorous gilbertii. Next base: position 4,960 of record JAQQSK010009716.1, on the reverse strand, counting down.
ATGGAGGGAAATTACAACATAACTATTATGTAAGTGTTTTGCCTTATTATACATGTCTGACCTATATTGAATTGCTTGTTTTCTCAATGAGGGTGGGTGAAGAGGGAGGAAGGGATACAAAGCTTTATAATAAATGTTAAAAATTGTTTTAGCATGCAACTGAAAAATAAGATGTATAGGTAATGGAGTATCTACAGGAAAATAGAGGGGAGATGGTTGGAAGAAGGGGATTAATAGAAAGGAAGACAGACTGGAGGAAGGAATGAATGGGGTGCATGCTGTCCTGGGTGGGGGGTGGGGAAACACGGGGAGAAATTTTGAATTTAAATTCTTGTGGAAGTAAATGTGAAGAACTGAAAAATAAATTAAATATAAAAAAGAAAGAAAATAAACAGAAGGAAAAAAGGTCAGAAGCAGCAATTGTCACTACTGTAGCAAAAGTATATACCATTAAATATATAACAAGTTCGTTTCATATACAACTCTTTTTTTGTTCTTTGAATGCTAAAATGTTCATATTTTTGTGATTGTAAAGTTCATGATAAAATAATTTAAATTTTTAAAAAAGCAATTAACAAGTGGTGTAGGCGTTCCTACAAAACAAGCCTCCCCTAATCGAACTTCCCTTAATGGACTTCACATGAGGCCTATTAATGTATGGGGAAGATCTTTAACTCTCATTATTATAATACTCAAAGAATTAGAAGGTAGGAATTTTGAACTACTGTCAGCGATCTTTGAAATAATAGAGAATAGAATAGGTGCCACAAGACTAATGATAGTGTAATGGGCTTATTTTAAGAGGGGATAAAGATGAATTTCTTAAATTGTATATAATATTTTCTCTTTAAATTCCCAGTTACAGAATTCAAAAACTTAAGACAGGATGAGCTGATCACTATGATTTACTATGTACTCATTAAGACCAAGTTATACCAAATTACTTAATTTTCTTTTTCACTTTTTTTTCACTAGTTCACTGGATTTGCAGTTCAGAGTATTTGATAAACTCAAGGACAAAATTCCTGTGGTCAGAATTGATATCTATGGATCAGATTGTAATTTTGATAGATTCCAAAATGGATAAATGACCAGATATAGAATTTGATATTAGACTTTTTATGGCAAAAAAAATGATTGATGTATAGCAGCTCACTTCCCCTCCAACAGTTAATTGTAGTCCAAAGACAGAAAAGTCTCATTGTTTACATCTTTTACCCTCTATCAGAATAGATCTCTTGGTACAGGCAATGCCTTCCCACTCTATCCTTACTATTCAATCAGAGCTGTCCAAGGACAGCCTGATAAATCTCCAGCAAGCCTTCAAATCTAGTCTAAGTGATGGCAGAACTTTCCCAAGTAATGCCTGGGAATGATGCTGCCTCTAAACCATTTAAAAAAACAGGGAATAAGTACTTAGCTCAAAGTCACACAAAAACAGGCAGTGGGCTAGACATATCCCACAAGTCATAGTTTGCTGGTCCATTGTTGAGAGGATTACAAATGATCTGTGTCCTTGACTTTATTCTGTTAAAAGCATTGACTTTGATGAAAAGGAAGGTATTACAGTTTTGGAAAATTGTGGATGACACAAAATTAAGAGGAATAGCTAACACATTCGATGACGGAAGTGGGAGGCCAAAAAGGTCCTGACATGGACTGGAATGAGAAATAAAAATTTATTAAAACAAAACAATCCAAAAAATTCCAAAGTCTATACTTGACTTCAAAAACAAAACAAATTAAGATAAATATATATACCTGAGTCCTATTAAAAACACTGGTCTTACAGATTGTGCATGTGTGTGTGTGTGTGTGCTTGCGTGTGTGTGTGTATGTGTGTGTGTGTGTGTGTGTGTGTGTGTGTGTGTATTTCCCTCTCTCAAATCATTCTCTTAGTTCTAATTAAAAACACCAGGTTTCATGGGCAAAAATCTTGAGCTGAGTTAAATCTTTCTAAGTATGGACTTGATAGAGGTACAACTGCTGATAGGAAACTAAACTGAATAGAAACTATGAGGAAACAAGGATACAAAATGTAAGTATTTTTTCATTGATCAATTCTGTCAGTATCTAAAACAGAATAGTATGATATCTAGAATTCTGGTTTCAATGAGGTCAGAATTCACAAAATATATCTAACACTTAAGGCAATATATTTGGTCTTCATTTATTAGAACTAATATTTAGTTTAAGTAGTAAACCTTTACACTATTTTCTTTGCCAACTCCAGATAATGTAGATCATATCCAAGATCTGTTCAACCTTTATCTACCAAATTTAGGATAATATCAGAATGCTGAAGAAAATAGGAAACAAGAATCTTTTATACTCTCATTATGTACAATGCATCATCGTGGGAAAGAGTTTAAACATGGTTCTTGCCCTTGCAACATCTCTTATTGTCTTGTATTATTTTGTGATGTAACTGAAAAAGCATTTATTGATTACCTACTATATCTGATTGTTGCCTTTGACACAAAGACAAAAATAAAATTGTTATATATCTCAGGTATCATATTTTACTGGAGGAAAATAACATTTGCATAAATGAGCAAATATGAAATTAACTAAATTCAAAACAATTTGGAGGTAGAGGGAGACTGATAACTGTGAAAAAGAGAAAAAGATCATAGAGAGGAAAACACCATTTTAAGTTGTTTTTTTTTAGGAAATCTTTTTTTAAGGTTTAATAGAGCATAGAAAGATGGTGATGAGGAGAAAGAAATTTAAAAGCATGGGGCAATCTTTTGCAATGGCATAAAAGGAGATAAAAAATAAAAGATGGTGAATGACAAGGGGGCATGTTTATCTAGAATATAGTTCTAATGTGGGGCAATGGGAAGTCAATTTGGAAAACAAATGGAGTTTCCATTTTATCCTTGAGTAAATAAGAAGCTATTGCTACTTCTTAGGCAAGTGTGACGGTCAGATGAATACTTTAAGATTATCACTTTGACAGTGGAGTGGGGGATGGATTGCTTAAGAGAGGTTCTATATACAAGATTACCATGTGTTCATTCAGCAAGCATTTACCAAATTCCTACAATATGCCATAATAGAAGACTAATGTTAGATTCCACATGAAATGTGATAAGAGCCTTGAATATGAATGGGTGTAATGTAAATAGAGAGAAGGTAATATATATGAGAACTGATATAAAAATAAATCCAAAAAGCCTTAATAACTGATGAGATATGTACAATGAAGGATAGAGAAGAGTCAAGCATGACTAAATTTGGTAAACTAGAAATATACTAATACTCTCAACAGGAATAGAAAATTAGAAGAAAGGATGTGTTCAAGAAAAAAAAACATACACACACATATATGTGCATGTATATCTTTGTGTACACACGCACACACACACACACACACATATATATACACACATATGTATGGATGTGTATACACACACAATTTGGAATAAATAGTTTTAAAGTGCTTATAGGATATATAGGTAGAGCTATTGAGTAAGAAGATGATGTTCAGAGAAACAAATGAAAGCTAGATATGCACAGATGGGAATTATCTGCATAGAGATGATAGTTGAACTAATGGGAACTTACAAGATCATTGAGAGCTAGAGTACAATGACTACAGAGTTCCCAAGAAAGAGCTCAGAGATAGATCCATGTACAGAGGGCAAGGCACTGGATGATAATACAATGATAAAAAATTTTTAGGTTTGATAAAAGAGCTGAGATGAGACCAAGGAGAGATTAGTGTCATAAAAATCAAGGGAGGAGATGGTATTTAGGAGGAGAGAAGTGCTTAATAATATTAAGCATTGTAGAGAAATTTTTAAAAATCACTAATGTGCTTTAGTAGTAGATTTAGTAGGATTTAGTAGTGGAAATATCACTGATAACCTTGGAGAAAATTGTTTCAGTTGTATGGTGGGGTTAGAAGCAAAATTATAAAAGTATGTGAAGTTCATTGATGACAAAAACATCGAGAAAATAAATTCAGGGATTTATTTTCAAGGTGTTTCAATGTGTATAAGAACAAATATATTGAAAATGAGATTATGATAAATACATAAGAGGCATAAGGTGTTAAGGTAAAATGTACTTCCTAGAAGTTAGAATTTAATAACCCCATCTCCCATTTGCTTTCATGAAGCTTTGCATCAATTGGGTAAAGAGCCATTCACATAAATATGCATAGCATGTGTCACTGGACTCCTTGGGTTTAAAATTATGCGAAATCAACCAATTTGTATTTCAACTCCTGTCTCATTTCCTGCCTTTACATTGATGGACTGTAGGTTCTCTTGCTTTCTCAGATCACCTCAGGCAGTTGTCATACAGAAACTAATCATAAAGTTGCATTATCAGTCTATTTGAAATTATGATAGTGTGTCCTTAGACAAAACGGCCAAGGGCGAAGTTTGTAATAAATTAAATGAACATATAAAAATGGGAAAGTCATCTCCCTTCCAAATATAGTATTACATATTTAGGCTCATTGTTAGTGAATTTTCAGCAACTTTATGCATTACAAAGAAGAAATTAGATTAGACAGACCATTGATTTCCTCTGGTGTGATGATTCCTATTTTATATTTCTTATCATTCAAATCCTCAAAATAAAATCACCTACTTAAGAAAGTAAATCATTTCATTCTACTTATTCACAGGCATTTTGCATTTTAAACTGATGCTTTGGAAACATCACTTAAGTACTGGTGGAGAATAGCATCTGAATGATTTTTCTGATAGTCAAATTGACTACAAAGTAGTCCTAGGCAAAAAAAGATATAGATATATATATATATATATCTTCATTTCCCCTTTTCCCCCTTTCTTCTAAAGAACTTGAAGAATAAAGGGTTGCATCATATAGTGGGAATAAGGATGACTTTTGAAATCTGAAATCAAGACAATATGGGTTCAAATTTAACTTCTAATCCACTTTAGTTTTATGATCACAGACATTCATCTAACTTTTCTGTTTC
>JAQQSK010009715.1:0-12968 GCA_028658325.1 Potorous gilbertii | reverse complement strand
GCAGTGCACTCCCAGGTCCTGGGGCACTGACAGGCCGTCCCCAGGGCGGGCTCGGGGGAGCGGGAGGGGGAGGGGGGCGTCGCGGGGGCGCGCCGAGGGGGGAGCGCGCGCCGCTGTCAGGGAGGACGCGCCGCGCGCCACCTGCTCGAGGGCGGAGGAGAGAGGAGACGCCGCGGCTCCCACCTCCCGCCCAAGGCCCAGGCCCGGCTCAGTACCTCACACTCACCCCGCGGCCGCTGCTCCCGCCGCCCCCTCGGCTCTCCTGGGCCTGTCACCCGCCTCAGGTCGCCCGACGCTCCCTCCGCCTCACTGGCCGGGACGCGCCGCCACAGCCATCCAGCCCAGCCCAGCCCAGCCCGGCCCCGCCTCACGCACCCTGCGCTGGGGGCGGTGGTGGAAGAAGTGAGGGGGGAAGGGCCGCGCCGCCCGGCGTTCCGATTCGCTGGCTCTCCTAGCCGAAGCTACCTAGGAACCAATGAGAAAAGCGCATCTGCGGGGTGGGGTGTCGAGGTGGGGCTCGAGGCGGTGGCTCCTTCCTTGCGGGGGCGGGCACAGGGGAAGAGGGCGGTCATTGGTGGGAGAGGTGCGGACGGGCAGCAGGCCGTTAACCAATCGCCGCGCCGCGGGCGGGGCCGGTAGCGGAGCGGCCCGGGGGTAGTGGGGAAAAGGTTAGCGGGGCCCGCAACTAGTACCGGGCGGCGCACGTGTGCAGGTATGCAGGCTCCCGCCCGGCGTCGCCTCCCTTCTCTCCCGCGGAGACCGGCTCTGACTCACGCATCGGGCCGGGTTCTGGGATTCTGCAGACCACAATGAAAGAGCCTTGGCCTCCAAGCTCCTCCGCTCTACCGAGGGCGCCCGGCGTGTACGCAGATAACTACGAGATGCACTACGGGGCAGAAGTAGCATTCCCGGACGCACGGAGCACTCTGGAAGACCTGGGTTCAGACCCTGCCTTCGACACAGTAGCTGGGTGACCCTGGGCAAGTCCCTTAATCAGGCTGCCTCAGTTTCCCCATCTGTAAAAAGTGGAGATGATAATGGCACACCTACTCTCTAGGGGAAGGATCAGATGAGATGTGTGTGTAAAGTTCTTCATTTACAATGCCTGGGCATAGTAGATGGTGAACAAATTGCTTGTGCCTTCCCTTCGAGTGTTCCAGAAATCTTATAAGCTGCAGTAGAACTTTGGGGACACCCACAATTTGGGTTCAGCCGCTCACCTCCCAGTGTGACCTGAAAATCATTTCGGTTTCCTTATCAGTAAAATGAGGGGTGTCCAACTAGAACACCTCCAAGGCACCTTCTAGCTCTAAATCCGTATAAGAAATAATAGATGTGCTACTCAAACACCAACAAAATCAGGGTGCTGTTTTTAGTGAGGCATATTCGGCATGAAGAGCTAGCAGGGCTTTCAAGGAACCCCTCCAGCCAGTTAGGTCTCTGGTCAGACCCCCACTTTCCATGTTGCTTCTGGGCAACTCCAGTGAAGCAGGTGGTTTTTTTTATTACAGCAAGAAGACCAAGCTGATTGCTTTCCACTTCCTCATTTACCAGTCTGTCAGTCCAGGGCAGTCCAGTTCATTTTGAAAGTCTGGCCACTTAACTAACTCCGTTGCCTCTATCCGCATGACCCTCGGATCAGCCAACCACTCTGCTTTTTCCCTGCGTAAACTGCCAACCCCATCTTTCTAATGCTCAGCATCCTGCTTTAGAAGTTTCAGTTGCCCTTGATGAAGAAATTTGGCATTTCCCCTAAGGAAAACATGGTTCCTCTGCCCAAAAGAAGGCTATTGCCTTACTTTGGTAGTATCAAAAGAGTCCCTCCCATTCACATAACATTTATATGTGTCTATATGTGCATATATATCCATTTATATCTATACAGAGTATACATATACCTATGTAATATATAAATGTATCCTGACAATAATTCTGTGAATTTTACAGACAAGGAATCCAACTCAGAGAGTGTAAATGATCTACCCAAGGTAACATAGCTAGTAAAGGTATGGGTCTTCCTGACTTCAAGTACAGGACTGTAGGTCAGACTGTCTCTCTACTGCAGTGAGTGAGCATAAGCCTGGGCGTCAGGAGACCTGAGTGCTATTCCCTTGGCATTAAGACCCCTAATCCTATTTTTCATCCTCATCCCCATAATCCATATTTTTCATCCCTCGGTTGTTTCTCAAGCCATCCCTTCATGCACTCTTCCCTGATTCGGTTTCTTGGTGAACTGCATCAGCAGTATACCATTCTGAACATCCTTGTCTTTTGTCCCTTAATCCTGTCTTAGAAGCCCCAAACTTGATTCCTCCAACCACCCACTGCATTTGCTCCTATTCACATGCCACCAGAAGGAGCTGGACTGGGTTCACTATAGATTTGTTACCTCATCTCAATAAGCCCTCCCTCGCTCAAAACAAAGTTAAGTGCAAGTCATGTCATTAGTTCTCTGATGACAGGATCTTCTTCAGCAAGGAAAGATGAACACACACACCTCATCTCAATAGGGTCCTTACTGCAGCCAAGGCAATCGTTTCATACCTCAATTGATCCCACTCACCACAGAAACCATTTTTATCTCTCCTGAAGCCTCCCTTAAGACCCACTCTCAGCCAAAGACTTCATTGAAAAAAACTGAGGCTGTTTGCTGTGAGCTCCCTCTTTTCCTATCACCCTCAGACACCTTCCTTCACAAGTCTCACATGAAGAGGTAGACTTCCTCCTTAGCAAGACAAACTCCTCTATAAACACAAATGATCCCACCCCCTTCCTCTTCTTTAGAAGATTGTTCCCTCTATCCCACCCCCCCAACACACACACACACACACACACACACACACACAGTGTTACTTATCTTCATTATCTCTCTGTCCACTGGCTCATTCCTTGCTGCCTACCAGCACACCTACGTCTGCCCCCTTCCTTAAAAAACCCTCTCTTGTGTTCCATTCCTCTTAATAGATATTGTCCTCTATCTCTCCTTCCTAAATTCTACTTTCTCACCTATGACTCTTTTAAAACCCTCTATAGTCTGGCCTCCAGCCTCATCGTTCTGCCTTCTCCAAAGTCATCAATGAGCTTTTCATTGCCAAATCCAACAGCCTTCTCTCCATCCTCAGTCTTCTTGACCTCTCTGCAGAATTTGACACTGTCCAATACCATCTTCCTCTGGATTCACTTTCCTTTCCAGGTTTTCATGATACTGCGCTTCTGGCTCTTCTCCCATATGTCTGACCAATCCTGTCTGATCCATTAGGTACAAAATCAGCTTCTCACTACACCTCACAGTCCCCAGACAGTGCATCACATCCAGCCTAGCCATGCTCCAGGTAAACGTGGTCTGCCCTGGTGTCTTGTCCTCTGGCCTGCCACTGAGCAAATGTTCTTCCTCTCTCCCTCCTTTTGACAGCTTTCTCTGGGAGTAGTCATCAAAGCCATATTGTCATTGCTGTTGGAAATAACGTGACAGTTGACCCCTCTATAGATGGCAATGATTTGCTTTTATGTTGGTTTTTTTTTATCCTTAGCAGGAGATAAGTAAATATTTTTTATTTATAAGTTACCAAGTCCTTTCATTTCCACTCCTCTGAAAATCCCTTACTAGCATTCATTTCCTGCTCTCTGGTACCACTGCCACCATGAACTGTAGGCCCTTGTCAGGATTTTAACCTTTCCTCGATCCTCCTTTCCAGGCCATCCAACAGATGAGACAAAATAATCTGTCTTATGAATGGATCAAGTCACATCACTCTTCTGTTCAAAAATTATCCCTGGCTCCCTGTTATCGTTCTTGAAAGATGAAAATCCTGCTACATGGATTAAGGCCCTCCACAATCTAATGACACTCAATTTTCCAGCTATCTTATCTTCCTCCCTTCCACAGAGTCCATATGTTCCAGCTAATTGGAAACATTTGTTGTACCTACAGGCCCCACAGCTCAGTGGAAAGACAGCTGAATTTGGAGCTGAGCCAGACAGCCCAGTTTCAAATGCCAGCTTTGTCACCTCCCACCTTGTATGAGTGTAGACTTGTCACTAAAACTGGGCCTCAATGTCCTTCTCTGTAAAATGAGGGCTTTGGATTAGATGTCCTAGGAAATACCACCCACCTCTAGACCTATGATGATCCTGTGTCCTATGGAAGCAGTCACCTGCTAATAGAAATATTAAGAAAGTATTTTAAATGTATCCTAAGCAGACAGGCACTGGGCTCATCCTTGAGATACAAAGAAAGGCAAGAAACAGTTCCTCCCTTGGGGAGCTCACAGTCTTAAGAGGGGAGATAACATGCAGACAGCTATAGAAACAAGATGTAGACAGGATAAATGGGAGATAAACAACTGTAGGAACAGACTGACATTAAGGGACTTGTCTGAAACCTTGAAAGAAATCCTTATCAACTGTTCTTCCCTCTCTGCAAAGCAGCTTCCAGATAGGAAGAAGTCCTCTCTGAAGTCAAGAAGGAAGTGACGAGGGAAGGACCAGGATTAGGTTCCCCAGACTGATCCACCAGGATTAGAGTCTAAGGTCCGAAACTGCCTCACCCCATCTTAGCTTTAATAACCTAACTAGTGAAAACAGGTCTTGGTCAATCAGGAAGTCCAAACACCCTAGCCTAAGTGTACAGAGGTCTTCCTACTAACAGAGATTCCCAGAGTGGGTGATACCACTTCCTGGGGGGTGCTAGAACAATCCAGGAGCATAGTAATAGCCTCAGGTGTAATTGTGGGGTGTTGAGTAAAAGTAAGGAGGCAGTGGAAGCATAAAGAAAGAAGAGAAGAAAATTTTGAAAAACCAATATTACATGTTTCATCTGTTGTATAACAGAGTTAAAATCTTACTGATTACATTATTTTCCAAATAAGCACACAAAATGCAGGTTATAACTGGTCATGTCTGCTGATAGGTCTTAACAAACTAGTATTGGCAGGTGAGCATGTCATGCATTGTTGGGAAGTCCAGGATGCATTGGCAGGAATATGTGCATGTAATGACTTGTTTACACCACAATACTATGTGGTGATGTAGTGCAATATTACATCATCAAAATTTCAATGCAGGGAAAATCCCCCCACAAATTATTAAATTATATTTAAATTCCTTATATCATGATTTTTTCAAAGGCTACATTATGTTGAAAAGTATTCCATAGGTTTTGCTAGTCCAACCCTTCTATTTCACACACACACACACACACACACACACACACACACACACACCCGGAGGTGTGGATTGGGAGACATGGATTCACACCCCAGAACTATTCACTCAGTCATTATCTATGTGAGCGTGGACAAGTACCTCATGTCCTATGTGCCTCAGTTTCCCCATCTCTGAAATGGAAGGGTTGGACTAGCAAAACCTATGGAACACTTTTCAACATAATGTAGCCTTTGAAAAAATCATGATATAAGGAAATTGCTAAATTTCAGTTAGAAGAATTTAGTAGATAAAGATTTCAATTATTTTTCTATCTAAGTTCATAGGCCTCCAGGAATCTATCAGCCCCCATGGATCCTACTTTAAGGACCCCTAGATGAAGCAATCTCTAGGGCCCCGTCTCCCTCTACATGTGGCTTGGGTCTGAGATTTACACCAAAGTTTATAAGCTTCGTTTACGAGGCTCTTTATACTTGAGTTTCCCAGATAAGACAACCAAGGTTCAGCTAGGAGAAGGGGCTTTTCCAGAGCCCCAATCTTACTAGCCCTGCCACCAAAGGAGGCTGCCTTACCTTTCTGGCCAAGGTTTCTTCAGGGAAGCAGGAGGACTCCAGCAGGGCTAGGCAAGGCTCCGAGGGAGGATGCCAACTAAGGGAAAGGTCAGGAGCAGTACTATATTGCCTTCCCTTTCTTCTCTGGCCCAGGCTTCAGTTTGCCTTTTCCTGCCAATGCCAGGGTTTGATTGGCATCATTCAAAACAGATCCTATCTGAGCAGTGCCCTAGTGTGTTGGCCATAAGGGACTTAAGAGCAGGGGAGATGCTGGGAAGGGGTCTCAGTGATTCATGTCCCCTTGCTGTAGCCTTAGAAATAAATCCTTGAGAAGACCTCTCTCTCAAAAAGGGTTGGAAGGTCCCTCCCTTTGTTAACTAAGGAAAATTCCTAACCCTTTACTACCCTTGATCACCAATTTAAAGATAAAAGGAACCTCAGATCCAGAAAATCCATAAACTGTCAGAGCTGGGAGGCCTCTTAGGACACTGAATATCTGAACTGAGAGGACCCTTAAAACACAGACTGTCTGGACTGGGACAAAGAATGTCAGAGCTGGCATAATGAACAGAGCTGGACCAGGAATCGGGAAGGCTGAGTTTGAATTAGGTCTCAGAACCTTACTGACTGTGTGACTCTGGGAATGTCATTTAACCTCTTTCTGCTACAGTTTCCTCATCTGTAAAATGAAGGAGTTGGACTCAATGGCTTCCTAGATCCCTTCCTGCTCTAAATCTAGAACCCTCTGAGGGGTCCTTAGAACACAGAACATCAGCCCTGGAGGTGTCCTTAGAACAAAAAGATTTTTTACCTGGAAAAACTTATGTGAACTGATGCTGAATGAGGGGAGCAGAACCAGGAGAATATTGTACACATAACAGCAATGTTGTTTGATGACTAACTTTGATAGACCTAGCTTTTCTCAACAGTGCAATGATCTAAGACAACTCCAAAAGGCTCATGATGGAAAATGCCATCCGCATCCAGACAAAGAACTATGGAGTCTAGATGCAGAGCGAGGCATACTATTTGCTCTCTTTCTCTCTCTGTTTTCTCTTTCTAGTGGTTTCTTTCATTGGTTCTAATTCTTCCCAACATGACTAATGTGAAAATATGTTTAATATGAATGTATAAGCAGAGTCCATATCAGATGACAAAGAACAAATGGATGAAGATTTTTCAAGGGAAATAATGGAAATATAAGCAAGAGTGATGGAGGCCTTGCAGGATCAGTTCTCAAACTAAATTATAAAGCAGTAGTCATCAGAATGATATTGGTTAAAATGAAAAGTTAGTGGAAGAAATTTTATAACAAGATGCAGAAGCAATTGAATATAGTAGTTAACTTTTACATAGTGCTTCAAGGTTTGCAAAAGCATTTTACCAATATCCATTTTATTCTCGAAGCCCTAGGAGGTGGATGCTATTATTATTCTTCAAATTTCATAGAAACTGAGACAGGCAAGAAATTAAAGTGACACAGGTCACATAACTAGCAAGTGTCTGAAACTGGATTCAGACTCATATCTTACTCTCCTCAGCTCCATCACTCTCCCCACTGTGCCACCCAGCAGCCTCAGTATAGCACAATATATTCAGTAAATCCGAAAATACCAATTACTGTGGAAAGGAATCCTCTTTTTTTAATTGAAAATTTTTTAAAATTTATTTTCTTCCTACTAGCCCCATCCCTACGTTGAGCAATTTTTTTTTAAATCTGAAAAATAAAGCCCTCAATACATAGCTTCAACAAAACATATTCCCACATTAGCCATGTCAGAAATATCTTTTTCTACATTCTATGTTCATTGTGTCTTTGGCAGGAAGTGAGCATCACGTTTCGTCTTTATTCCTTTGGACTCCTGGTTTATCATTGACTGATCAGAGTTCTAAAGCATTTTGAGTTTCTCTATTAGTGATTTAGAAGAGTTTGTTTTTCATGTGATTGGTGATAGCTTGGATTTCTTTCTTCAAAAACTGCCTATTTATATCCTTTGACCATTTATTTATTGCTTATTTATTATTTATGACCATATTATGTGGAATGGCTCTTAGTTTTATAAATTTGAATCTGTTTATCTAAATGTGAGACTTGTTTTAAATTTGTTGCAAATATTTTTTCTCATTTACCTGTTTCCTTTTAATTTTTATTTTATCTTATTTGTGCCGAAAATTAACATTTTATATAACCAAAATTGCCATTTTATCTTGCATAACCTCTTTATCACTTGTTTAGTCATGAACTTTCCCCCTCTCCATAGTTCCAAAAGTTAGTTTGTTCCTTGCTTATCTAATTTGTCTATGATGTGACCTTTTATTCTAATTCATGAATCCATTTGGCACTGGTGTATGGAATGAAGTATTTAGTCTAAAGCTAATGTCTGGGGTGGTGGGAGGATTCTAGGAAGATGTCAAAGTAGGTCAGAAAACTTGGGATCTCCAAGTTTCTTCCACACAAAAGAAAACAAAAACAAAAAAAAACCAAACCAACTTAGAGGGAATGTAGAGCAGCAGAAATAATCCAAAGTTGGGATAAAGCAGTTGACCTCCTAAGACAACTTGAAAAGACCCCAAGATCTCCAGGGGTGGATGTTTGACCTGAGTGAAGTGCAAGAAATCAATAAACATGCCCTGGGGCAGCTGAAGTTGGGGGGCCAGCCTTAGCCTTAGAACCTTTCATCACAGAGAGTGTGGGCGTCTGACCACTAAGTAGCAGAAGATTGAAGGATCTTCCACTGTCAAGGGACACCAAGCACAGCTGTGCTGACCAGATACATCCAGACTGAGCTGCAGCTGCTGAGGTGAAAGGGCTAGCATACACTTGGTGAGTGCAGTAACAGAAGGGTGGAGACCCTGCTGGCAGAGTCTCTGGTTTCAGGGCAGAGAGGACAGCTGTAGTTAGCAGCCATTTGAGGGACTGAAAGGAGCAAGATCATTTGTGGGACAATGTGATTGGGAGCCCTAACTGTGTCTTAGGAGCAGAAAGGAGAGACCAAGGTTGAGCCCCGAGACAAACCTCAGAAAATAATAGCAAGAAGGACCTGTGGCTCAGGACATCATTCCCCATACCTCAGAAATAAAACTTGACTACACTAATAGCTGCTAAAAACAAAATAAAGCCACAAATAAAGAGAAATGAGTAAGCAAAGGAGAAAGAAGTCAACTACAGATATAGATAGTTACTATGAGGATAGAGAAGATCTGGGTTCATATTCCGAGAAAGATAATGGAACTAAAAAAAGCCACTCCTTTTTTAAATAAGAAATGTCAAATGATCCCAAGCACAAAAACAGTGCTTGGGAAGAACTTAAAAAGAACTTTAAAGATAAAATAAGAGAGATAAAGGAAAATTAAAGAAAAAAAATAAGAGCAATCCAAGAAAATCAAAAAAATTGCAAAAAGAAAGTTAACCAACTTGAAATAGAGAATCAAAAACTTAAGAAAATAATTCCTTAAAGTCTAGAATTGGGCAAAGAGAAGCAAATAATATTCTAAAATGTCAAGAAATCATAAAACAAAAATCAAGAGAATGAAAAACAGAAGAGAATCTGAAAGATCTCATCAGAAAAATAACTGATCTAGAGGACAGATTTGGAAGAAATAAGAATAGTCAAACTTCCTAAAAAGTATGATTTTTAAAAAAGAATCTTGATACAGTATTATAAAAAATTGTCAAGGAAAATTGCCCTGAAGTTCTAGAACAAGAAGGTAAAGCAGAAATAGAAAAAAAATCCACCTGTCACCACCTGAAAGAGATCCTAGGAGGAAAATTTGGAGGAATATTAGAGCCAAGTTTCAAAACTTCCAGATTAAGGAAAAAATATTGGAAGCAACAAGAAAAAATAAACAATTTAAATATCATGGAGCTGTAGTAAGGATTACCTAAGACTTAGTAGCTAGTTACTACACTGAAAAAATGTAGGTCTTGGAATACTATATATTTCATAGAACAAAAGAGCTGGGTTTATGACCAAGGATAACTTACCCCCCAAAATTAAGTGTAACCCTGAATGAAAAAAATGGACATTTAACAAACTGAAAGACTTTCAGATATTTGTAACAAAAACCGAAGAACTTAAGGGAAATTTTGACATATAACATCCAAGAGAAATAGAAGGTAAACATTAATGACCAATTATAGGGGACTCAATGAGGTCAAATTGTTTGCTTCTTATATATGAAAATATTATCAGTATTTATATGACAGTTATTATTTGGGTAGTTTGAAAGAAAGGCTAGAGCTGAGTGTGATGGGGTGAGTCTAAAAAAATTAAACTCTGTAGAGGGAGATAAAAGGGAGTAATTATCTCATACAAATGAGGCATAAAAGGAAAAACATACAGAAGAAGCTAGTGGGGGGAGGGCAGGTAGTGTTAGAATCTTACTCTTATCAGGAATGGGTTAAAAAGAGAACAACATATATGTCTAGAAGGATATAAAAGTCTTCTAAATGCAGAAAGAAATGAGTGAAAGGGGATAGGGTCAGGTGAGAGGATGGGAGGGATTCTTAGAGGGATAGGTAGTGGGTAGAAATAAAATAGAAGAGTGAGAAGACATAGGGTAATTAGGATAAGAAGGATAATGAGGAAAAATAGGAAGGAGGAAAATACACAAGTAATTATAACTTAGAATGTGAATGGGATGAATTTACCCATAAAACAAAAATGGATAGCAGATTAAAAATTTGAATCCAACAATATGTTGCTTTCAGGAAATAATAAAAATGAGAGATACATACAACCATGAAATAAAGGGCAGGAATAGAATTTATTACGTAAAAAAAGCAGGGGTATAAATCATGATCTCAAAGTTAAAGTTAAAATAGATTTAATCAAAAGAGAAAAATAAGAAAACTACAGTGTCAGCAATATTATTCAATGTTACTTTAGACCATTTAAAATAACTAGACAGTATAAAATACCTGAAGGCATACTTGCCCAAACAAACACACAAGAACTATATGAATGTAAACACAAAATCCTTTTTATACACATAAAGTCATATATAAATAACTGAAGTAACATTTATTGTTCATGGGTAGGTAAAGCCAATATAATAAAAATGACAAATTTACATAGCTATTCTATTTATTTAATGCCATCTCAATTAAATGACTAAAAAAAATTATCTGAATTAGAAAAAATAATAGAATTCATTTGGAAGAACTTCAAAGAAACCAAGGAAAAAAGACTTATTAAAGGAAGCAGACTCAATAGTATCATACCTTTAACTATATTATAAAGTGAGAGTTTTGTTGAAGTATAAAATGGGTATTTTTGATCACTTTAAAATTTTCTTGTATAAATAAACTCTATGTAGCCAAGAATAGAAGGAATGCAGAAAACTGGGAAAAAAAACTTTCATAGACAATCTCTCAGAGAGGATGTGGTTAAATTTGAATATTGCTGTGTTGTAGGAAATGATGAGTTGATTGATTTGGATAAAACATGGAAAGATTTGGACATATGAAGGAGAATGCTATCCACCTTCAGAGAAACAGTCTAGTGAAAATAAGAATAGTATGGTCTTACATCTAAGTGTATGAATGTATATGTTTATATATATATATATATATATATATATATATATATATATATATATGTATGTTTATAGATATCTTTGTGTATGTGTACGTGTGTGTATGTGTGTGTATACATGCTTAATTATAGCCTTTTTTAGGCAGACTGGGGGAAGGGAGAGGAAAAGTAAAAAGTGCACAGCAGAGAAGAAAACCTATAAGGAAGCAAAAAGCTTTTAAAACAAAGTATACTATTTATAATACAGGTTTTCTTGAAATGGAAATTTATTTTTTATATTTAATCTTCTCATGTTCTACTGTGTACATGGCAATGTTTTTTTTCCCATTTTGTATTTAAGTTTAAAAATAAATTTTAAAATATACAAAAAAATTAAAAAGTTAATGTCTGCCAAACATTAATATCTGCCCAGTTTCCCTAGCAGTTTTTGTGAAAGTGAGGACTCCTCCCACTTTAAAAAAATTTTTTATTTTCAGTATTTTTATTTTCATTATTTTATTTCTCTCTCCCTCCAGGCAGGATTTTATTTCTCATCTCCCATCCATTGAGAAGGCAAGAAATAATATATCCCCTACACATATGAAATTATATGAAACATAATTCTGTATTAGCTGTATTCCTAAGAGAAAGAAATGTAGTTCAGTCTACACTCTGAGTCTATCAGTTCTCTATCTGGAGGTAGATAGTATTTTATATCATGAGTCCTTTGGAGTTGTGATGGATCAATGTATAGGTCAGAGTTCCTAAGTCTTTTACAGTTGATTATTGTTACAATATTGCTATAACTGTGTAGAAGATCTTCCTGGTTTTGCTCACTTCATTTTGCATCAGTTCATATATTTCTTTCTAGGTTTTTCTGAAATCATTCCTTTTATCATTTTTACAATGTATTCCAGCACATTCATAAACCATAACTTATTCATTAGTTCCTCAGTTTATAGGCATGCCCTTAATTTTTAATTCTTCACCACCACAAAAACATATGCTATAAATATTTGTGTATACATGGATCCTTTTCCTTTTTCTTTGCTCATCTTGGGGCATAGGCCCAGAAGCAGAATGCTGGGTCAGAGTGTATGTTCAGTTTTATAGCCCTTCGGGCATAATTAGATTGGGCGAGTTAACAGCTCCACCAACAGTGTGCATTAGTGTACCTGTTTTCTCACAACACCCCTGGCATTTGTCATTTTCCTTTTCTATCATCTTTACCAATCTAATGAGAATGAAGTGGTATCTCTGAGTGGTTTTAATTTGCATTTCTCTAATTATTGTGATTTAGAGGGTTTTTAAAATATGATTATTGATAGTTTTGATTTCTTTCTCTGAAAAACTGCCCGTTCATATCCTTTGACCATTTACCACTTGTGGACTGGTTTTCTATTTTTATAAATTTGACTCAGTTCTGAACCATTTGTCTTGAGACATGAAACCTTTATCAGAAAAATTTGCTGTAAATTGTCTGCCCAGTTTCCTACTTTTCTTTTTTTTTTTTTATTAATAAATTTATTTAAATTTTTACATTCATTTTCACAAGATTTTGGGTTCCAAAATTTTCTCCCCATTTGTCCCCTCCCCCCTCCCCAATACACTGGACATTCTAATTACCCATATCACCAATCTGCCCTCTCTTCTATCATCCCTCCCTTCCCTTACCCCATCTTCTCGTTTGTCCTGTAGGGCCAGATAACTTTCTATTCCCCATTACTTGTATTTCTTA
>JAQQSK010009714.1:0-12968 GCA_028658325.1 Potorous gilbertii | reverse complement strand
ATTTAGAGCACTTTTTCATATGATTATAGATATCTTTAATTTCTTCCTTTGAAAATTGCCTGTTCATATCAATACATCTTTTAACAAATGCTTGGTGATGAGATAAGTGGAGAATGAAATAAAACGAAAAGAGATTTGAAGCAGGAATAACAAAAAATCTAGAATCTTTATTGGAAATACTTTAAAACAAGGGAATAAAGGAAAAGTAGAATTACTAGAATTCAAATTATATTACAAAACAGTAATCATCAAAATTATTAGGCACTAGCATGAAAAAAGTCAAAGGGTAAGATGCATGAGATATTGTGGAGGTAGAAACACCAAGTCTGGCAAATGATGGGATATGTGGGATGAGTTAGAATGAGATAGAGAGTGATATCATAGTCATGCCTTTAAAAGAAATAGAGAAGTCTGAAGAATGAAGGTTCTGAACTTGATGAGTCTGAGATGTTACCTGGACATACAGGTTGAAATATCCAATGAAAAACTGATAATGAAGGGTTGAAACTCAAGTCAAGAGTGTATCTGTACATATGGACCAGTGAAAAAATCTACATCAAGAAAGTAGACAAAGTTAGGGAAGGGAAGGAGAAGGAAGTAAGAATTCATACGGTGCCTGTTATGTGTCTGGTACTGTACTAGAATGCTTTTTAAACATTTATCAAATCATACTCAACTTATAAATAAACCAGTATAGAAAGAAAAGAAGATCTAAGACAAAATCTAGAAAAACAAATTAACATTTCACTTGACACTGCAAATTGTCAAAGAGGAAAAAAAACACAGCAGTCAATGGCAAAGAAGCTACAGGAAGATAGGCAAAGGTACTTATTGCTGATAGAGCTATGAATTGGCCAGTGACTCTGTATTTCAATCTGGAAGGATACAATAAGAGTGACTGAACTCTATATACCTTCACACAGAAATTTCAGTAACAGGCATATAACCTAAAGAGAAAGGAACAAAAAGTCCAATATACAACAAAATAGCTAAAGCTATACTCATTAGCAAAAAACTGAAAACAAGGTGAGTGCCCATAAACTAAGGAATGGCTGTAGCACCAATGCGATATTCACAGTGCCTATGGTGGTCATGAAAATCCCAGCACAATTCTGAATTGTGAAATACCACAGACTCTCCATATGAAAGCCAGAACCAAATCATTTATTCAGACATCAGAAGGCCAAATCCACCAAAACAACAAAAATCTATACACAATAACAATGCAGAGAACAACACTATCCACAAGACTCCCCACAAACCAGCTTCCTTAAATCACAAGCAGGATCTCTTAAACAAAATCATAAACAAGCTCTTTCACTCACACTAGCCAGCTGCCTACTTACCTACACCCTTCCCAGCTATGACTAGACTCTAAGCAATTTTCTCTCAGCTCTGCTCTACCTCTGCCTCTTCCTGTTCCACACATTCAGCAAACTTCGCCCACCACAGGCTCCATGTGACTCAGATTCATGTGACTTAGGTTTCCATGGGACCCTAATTCATGAAAGTGTATGATCTTCCCATTTCAATTACCATTACATGGATGTTTGCAGGGAATACTAACAGAACCAGGGAAAGAAATGGTAGAGGTGTATAGGAGAGGATGGACCTTGATAACAGGCTATCGAATTATATGTAAAAGCAGAGACAAGCTGCTGGAAGAGAAGGCTCTGATGGAAAGGGAGTTGGCTGGTTTGCATGAGAGGATTTTTATGCTTCAGCATTCAAACTCTCCTTTAGAAGAACAAGCTGGAGGGTCTCAGGTGGTGGAAGAAAAGGCTGCTGCTAGTCTAGCTCACAAAAATAAGCAAACTAGTAACATGAGAAAGGATGCACGGGTGGCTTCTCAGGCAGAAGCACAGCAGGAGAATCAAGGAGGGCACTCAGCATTTGAGGAGGTTAACTAAGGATTTTACTCAGCAGAAGGTCAGATATTTTGAGTTGGTTCACCCAAAGGATGGGAGAATCATTGGCATCTTGGAGGATGAGAATCAATGAAAAAGACAAATTTCCTCAAGGGACAAGAGCAAATAGCCAGCAGATTCAAAGACGGAACAGATTGACAAGAAAAGAATTGTTTACTATTCTGTTGAGAGGAGGGGTAGATTTTGGATGCATAGATGGCATTCCAACTGATGAGCTATATAAAATGTATCAAGGAAAGAGGTTTGATATTAGACTGAGCAGATAGATTATTACTGCCCCTACAGATTCTCCTTAAACATTGTATCCAAGTTCATAACACCACAGGGAGAATGGGAGGTTGGCCAGGCCCCAGATCAGATTAAATAAAGCGCACCTCTAGGAAAGAATAATGACCCCAAAATTGCAAAGTGGAAAATAGTGGATGGACTCAGAAGCATGGCTGACCCTATCTACCTTGCTTCTGGTTACTGTCTCTTTGCTTCTTTTTGGCTTTTTGTGTGTTTACCTTGTTTGTCAGATTTGATTTCTCCAGGCTTAGTACCCTCCATCTGTAGATGCATGATAGATTCAGCCAGATGTTACCCCATGTTCCCGACTGTGTGTCACCCCTGGAGCTGGCACTGACCAAGCTCCGGATGCCGGCTAAAGAACTGACCTCTTGAACGGGACCTGTGGGGGCAGGTTCAGCTCTATGTCCAATTTCACCTGGAAATATCTATAGTGGAAAGTAGAAA
The DNA here is from genome assembly GCA_028658325.1 of Potorous gilbertii. NCBI lineage: Eukaryota > Metazoa > Chordata > Mammalia > Diprotodontia > Potoroidae > Potorous > Potorous gilbertii. The sequence goes on along the minus strand of JAQQSK010009714.1, from coordinate 10,305 downwards.
GACCTTCCCTAACCTCTTACCCCAAGATTCTGGACCTCATTCATTTGAGGGGGGAATGATGGGGGTGTAAGTGCTCAAGGCCCACCCTAAGATACTATTTTATGTGCTTATTTTGTGTGATCCTTGTTATACTATTGTAAAGTTCTATAGACTTCAGTTGCTTAAGATATTGTTTTATATGATTATTTTCTGTCATCCTTGTTAAAGTTATGTTGACACCAGTTGCCCCACAGATTTAAGTAATGAATACAAAAGATCTTGGGGCCACATGTCATGGTAATTTAAATGAGATCTTTCCCATTCATTAATAGGGCCATGTGGTCTGCCTAGGTCACATGGAAGCCTGAGTCACATGAGTCTGAGTTACTTGGAGCCTGTGGTGGATGGAGTTTGCTGAATGGGTAGAAAAGGAAGTAGTAGAGCTAAAGCAGAGCTGAGAGCAAATTTCTCCATCTAGTCAGAGCTAGAAAGGTAACAGGCAAGCAGGCAGCTGGGGTAGTATGAGTTAAAGAGCTTCTTTGTGATTTTGTTTAAGGGGGCCTACTTGCGATTCGTTTAATGGAGCAGGTCTGTGGGAAGTCTTAGCAGGAGGAGGCTTGGGGATGGAGTTGTCCTCTGCATTATTACTAGGTATATATTTCTGTTACTATAATAGATCTGGCTTTCTTGTGTCAGAATAAATGTTTTGGTTCTGTCCTCCACATGGAGAGTCAGTTGTATTTCACAATTCAGAATTGCACCAGGATATTTATGGCTGAGGTAGGCACTGTGAACATCACATTGGCACTGCAAGGACTAAACAAACCAGGCTAGATAAATATAACATTACTTGCACTAGAAAAGTTACGTCTAAGAGAAATTCAGAGAAACATAGGAAGATTTGAATGAAATGAAAATTAAACAGAATCAAAGAGAAGTATACAAAATAATTACAATGATATAAATAAAAAGATTACTAAAAGGTAACTGAATTCCGAGTAACTGAAAAAGTAGTATTGATCCCAGAACTCCGGCATAAGGGAGTTGCACCTGGGTGGACAAGGAGTTAACCCTACTAACTCTTGCTTTCTACAACTCTGTTTATAATGTTTAATTCCTCCAGTGTCAATTAAGTCCTTCTCCAATACCTATTTACATTTAAAGAAATTAATCAAACTTCTGCTCATTGCATTGGGGTTCAATCCCTTCAATCATAGAACAACCCTTCAAATACTTGGATTTATCAAGTACATATAAATGTGGGAAGACTCAAATCTAACAGGTGAGTTTTCTTCTCCAGGTTAAAGAACTCCTTGTCTCTTTCATATCTCTCTGAAAGTAGGATTGTTTTTGTCATATATGCCTGGAACAAATTAAACACTTGAGAAATGCATATTGACTTTATTTGATTTAACTAATATGGCTTAGATACAAGGCCCTTCACCACCCTGGCTGCTCTTCTCTAGATACTTTCCAGCTTATCAATGTCCTTCCGAAAATGGGAATGTCAATACTGAATATACTACTTCAAAAGAAGTCAGACCAGAGCAGAAAATAGTGAAACTTTGACATTTTGAATCCTTAACTTTGATCCACTGGTTGTAGTTTTGCCATAATGACACAAAATTAGACAATTTTATACAATACTTTTGGATTTTTCTGTTTTTTGAACTTAAAAATTATTTTCTCTCTACCACCCAAGACCTCAGGCTTACAGGCCAAACATACCCATTCTATTCAAACAGAACACATTTAGCCCTGTGAGATACCTGTAAAAATTACTCTAAACAAATTCTAGAGCAGCAGAAGCCACAAAACGACAAAGTGAAAAGAATTTCCATTCGACAACAGTCTGGAAAGCTGACAGGAAAGGTTTATCACACTGGACACAGAGCAGAGAGCAGCCTAACTTTGGCTGCATGAAGGACAGGACAGATCAGGCCCCAGGGTATGGAATCCCTGGTGGCAGCTGCAGTTCCCACATTACTCAACCCACAAATGACAAAAACAGCTTGAAAGGTCAGGAAGAAAGCTTTTTCACCTGAGAGAGAAGGGAACACATTTTGACCCCACTGGAAGCAGTCACTGCAGGAGCTATTTTTTGAGCCCTCCAGCTAAAGATCTTAGGGGAATTGAACCCCTGATCTGGATCTCAGAACTGAGTGGCGATCCTGGGGTGAGGAAGAGTGCTGATGTAGTGGAGCTGGTGGAGGCATTCTACTCGCACATCCTGGGCATAAAATCTTGTGGTAGCTCCCAAACCAGAGGCAAGGCCAGGAGAGGAGTAAACTTCTTTCCCTTGAGTGTGTTACCTCGGAAAAACTGAGAACTTATAGGTTCCTAAAGTATACCCTCCTCTTGACAAAGGACTGAAGGTCAAGCAGCTGGCTAGGAAAATGCCCAAAAAGGGGGAAAAGAATAAGTCTATAGAAGCTACTTTCTTGGTGAATAGGTATTTTCTTCCATCCTTTCAGATGAGAAAGAACAATGCATAACATGAGAGGAAGACATAAAAGTCAAGGCTTCGGCACCCAAAATCTACAAAATAAATATGGAATGGTCTCAGGCCATGGAAGAGCTCAAAAAGGATTTTGAAAATCAAGTTAGAGAGGTGGAGGAAAAATGGGGAAGGGAAATGAGAGCAATGCAAGAAAATTATGAAAAGTGAGTTAACAACTTCCTAAAGGAGACCCAAAAAAATGCTGAAGAAATAACACCCTTAAAAATAGACTAACTTAAATGGCAAAAGAGGTCCAAAAAACCAATGAGAAGAATGTTTTAAAAAGCAGAATTGGCTAAATAGAAAAGGAGGTTCAAAAGTTCACTGAAGAAAATACTTCTTTAAAAATTAGAATGGAGCAGATGGAATCTTATGGCTTTATGAGAAACCAAGAAATTGCAAAAAAACGAAAAGAATGAAAAAATTGAAGACAATGTGAAATATCTCATTGGAAAAACAACTGACCTGGAAAACAGATGCAGGAGAGACAATTTAAAAATTATGGGGCTAGAGGGACGGAGCTAAGATGGCAGAGTATCAAAACAGACCTGTAAAATCTTGCCTCCACAGCCCATAAAATACCTGTAAAAAATGACAAATTCTAGAGCAGCAGAAGTCACAAAACAATAGAGTGAAAGAGATTTCCATCCCAAGACAGCCTGAAAACCTGAAAAGAAAGGTCCATCGCACCAGGCACAGAATGGAGTACAACTCAAGTGTGGGCCGTGTTGCATGGCAGGGACCAGACTGCAACAGGCCTCAGGGCACCACCAGCAGCAGCAGTTCCCAGATTACTCAAATCACAAATGCCAAAGGCAGTTTCAGAGGTCAGTGAAAAAGCTCTTTGACCTGAGAGAGAAGGGAATGCACTCTGGACCTGACAGGATCAGCCACTACAGCTGCAGTGTTCATTTTTGGAGTTTTCCACTTAAAGACCTTGGGGGAACTGAGCAGCTAATCTGGATCTCAGCCATGAGTGGCTCTCCTGGGTTGCACTAGAGTACTAGCAATGAAGCTGCAGGTGGCTATGAAGAGGGAACCCCACAGGTAGATCCTGGGCAGAACAGAGTGTTTCTGGTTGCTCCCCGACCATAGGGCAGACCACAACAGAAGTAAATCCCTCTATCTTGATTGTGCCACCATGGAGGAACTAAGAACTCACGGGTCCCTATACCCTCCTTTTGACAAAGGACTCAAAAGTCAAGTAACTGGCTGGGAAAATGACCAAAAAAGGGAAAAAAACACAGGACCATGGAAGATTACTTTCTTGGTGAACAGGAATTTTCTTCTATTCTTTTGGGTGAGGAGGAACAATGCATATGATCAGAGAAAGATCTAAAATAAAGGCTTCTGCATTCAAAACCTCCAAAATAGATTAACTCAATTGGCAAAAGAGGTTCAAAAAGCCAATGAGGAGAAGGCTTTAAAAACCAGAATTAGCCAAATGGAAAAGGAGGTTCAAAACCTCACTGAAGAAAACAGTTCTTTAAAAATTAGAATGCAGCAGATGGAAGCAAATGACTTTATGAGAAACCAAGAAATTACAAAACAAAACCAAAAGAATGAAAAAATAGAAGATAACATGAAATATCTCATTGAAAAAAAACTGACCTGGAAAACAGATCCGAGAGACAATTTAAAAATCATGTGACTACCTGAAAGCCGTGATCACAAAAAGAGCCTAGAAATCATCTTTCATGAAATTATCAAGGAAAACTGCCCTGATATTCTAGAACCAGAGGGCAAAATAATCAGATCACCTGCTGAAAGAGATCCAAAAAGAGAAACTCCTAGGAATATTATAGCCAAATTCCAGAGTTCCCAGGTCAAGGAGAAAATATTGCAAGCAGCTACAAAGAAACAATTTGAGTGTTGTGGAAATACAATCAGGATAACACAGGCTCTGGCAGTTTCTACATTAAAGGACTGGAGGACTTGGAATATGATATTCCTGAATTCAAAAAAACTAGGATTAAAACAAAGCACCTACCCTGCAAAACTGAGTATAATACTTCAGGGGAAAAAATGGTCATTCAGTGAAATAGAGGACTTTCAAGCATTCCTAATGAAAAGGCCAAAACTGAATAGAAAATCTGACAGTCAGACACAAGAATCAAGAGAAGCATGAAACTGTAAACAGGAAAGAGAAATCATAAGGGACTCGCTACAGCTGAACTGTTTACATTCCTACATGGAAAGAGAGTACTTGTAACTCTTGAAACTTTTCTCAGTATTTGAGTAGTTGGAGGAATTACACACACACACACACCCACACACACACACACACACACATACATGTAGAGAGCACAGGGTGAGTTGAATAGGAAGGGATGATATCTAAAAAAATAAAATTAAGGGGTGAGAGAGGAATATATTGGGAGGAGAAAGGGAGAAATGGAATGGGGCAAATTACCTCTCATAAAAGAGGCAAGAAAACTTTTTCAATGGAGGAGAAAGGGAAGAGGTGAGAGGGAAAAAGTGAAATTTACTCTTTTCACATTTGAATTAAGGAGGGAATAAGGGGCAACTAGGTGGTGCGGTGGACAGAGCACCAGTGCAGGAGTCAGAAGGACCCGAGTTAAAAATCTCCCCTCAGACACTTGACATTCACTAACTGTCTAACCTTGGGCCAGTCACTTAACTTCAACTGCCTCATCCTGGGTCATCTCCAGTCATTCTGCTGAATATCTGCTCACTAGATTCAGATGGCTCTGGAGTAAAAGTAAGGCTGGTGACCTGCACAGTCCTTTCTCTCTCAAAACAAAGTCAAGAACAACTCATGTCATTATTTCTCTGATGGCATGGTTTTCTTTGGCAAAGAAGGATGAACACACACGAATGAACACATGCACACACACACAGAGGGAATAACATGTTTATTCAATATGGCATGAAAATCTATCTTACACTACAGAAAAGTAGAAGAGAAGGGGATAAGTGGGGTGGAGGATGATAGAAGGGAGCAATTAGAAGTAAATACGTTTGGTGAGGGACAAGATCAAAAGAGAAAAAATGTGGGGCAGGATAAGATGGAGGGAAACATAGTCTTACGCAACTGGACTATTATAGAAGTCTTTTGCAAAGTTAAACATATATAACCTATATTGAATTGGTTACCTTCTCAGTGAGGAAGGGTGGGGAGGGAGGAAAGGAGAGAAGTTGGAACTCAAAGTTTAAACAATGAATGCTGAGAACATTTTTTGCATACAACTGAGAAATAAGAAATACAGGTAATGGAGTACAGAAATCTATCTTGCCCTACAAGAAAAGAGTGAAGATGGGGATAAGGGAAGGGAGGGGTATGATAGAAAGAAAGGGAGATTGGGGAAAGGGGTAATCAGAATGTACAGAATTCTGGGGTGGGGGGGAAGGAGAGATGGGGAAAACATTTCCAAAATTATGTAGAAATGAAGTTGGAAACTAAAAATAATGAATGAATATTTAAAAAAAATTATGGGTCTCCTGGAAAGCGATGATTAAAAAAAGAACCTAGACATCATTTTTTATGAAAATATCAGGGAAAATTGCCCTGATACACTAGAACAGAGGGTAAAATAAATATTGAAAGAATCCACTGATTATCTCCTGAAAGAGATCCAAGAAGAGAAACTCCTAGGAATATTGCAGCCAAATTCCTGAGTTCCCAGATCAAGGAGAAAATATTGCAAGCAGCTAGGAAGAAACAATTCATGTATTGTGGAAATACAATCAGGATAACACAAGATCTAGCAACTTCTACATTAAGGAATCAAAGGGCTTGGAATATGCTATTCAAGAAATTGAAAGAATGAGGATTAAAACCAAGAATCATCTACCCAGCAAAAGTGAGTATAATAATTCAGGGGAAAAAATGCTTATTCAATGAAATAGAGAACTTTCAAGCACTCTTGATGAAAAGACCAGAGGTGAACAGAAAATTTGACTTGAAAATACAAGAGTCGAGAGAAGCATGAAATGGTAAACAGGAAAGAGAAATCCTAACAGACTTACTAAAGTTGAACTGTTTACATTCTTACATGGAAAGAACATAATTGTAACTCTTGAAACTTTTCTCAGCATTTGGGTAGTTGGAGGGATTGTGCACATATATACAGAGGGCATGAGCTGAATAGAAGGGATAACATCTAAAAAAATAAAAATAAGGGGTGAGATAGAAATATATTGGGAGGAGAAAGGGAGAAATGGAATGGGGCAAACTATCATAAAAGAGTCAAGGAAAAGTTTTTTCAATGGAGGTGAAAAGGGGGAATGTGAGAAGGAAAAAGTGAAGCTTACTCTCATCACATCTATCTTAAGGAGGGACTAATATGCACACTGAATTTGTTATGAAAATCTATTTTACACTACAGGAAAGTAGTGGAGAAGGGGATAAGTAGGGTGGAGGGGACAGAAGAAGGGAGGGCAAATGGAAGGAGGGGGTAATTAGAAGTAAACACTTTTGGGGAGGGACAAGGTCAAAAGAGAATAGAATTGGAGGCAGGACAGGATGGAGGGAAATATAGCTAGTCTTATACAACACAACTATTATGGAAATCTTTTGCAAAGCTACACACATATAGACTATGTTGAATTGCTTGCCTTCTCAGTGGGGATGGGTGAGGAGGGAGGAAAGGAGAAAAGTTGGAATTCAAAGTTTTAGGAACAAATGTTGAGAATTTTTCTTGCATGCAACTGGTAAATAAGAAATATAGGTAATGGGATATAGAAATCTATCTTGCCCTACAAGAAAAGAGAGAAGATGGGGATAAGGGAAGGGAGGAGTGTGACAGAAGTGGGGACAGATTGGGGGAAGGGGCAATCAGAATACATGGTGTTTTGAGGTGGGGAGAGGGGAGAGATGGGGAGAAAATTTGAAACTCAAAATTTTGTGGAAATGAATGATGAAAAGTAAAAATAAATAAACATTAAAAAAAAAACACATTTGTGTGCTTAAGATCTGTTCTCAACTACCCAATAATTGCCCCTAAACCCTCAACCTTCTCACTAGTCTCCAATCTTTTTAGAATTGACTTCATTATTACTCCGATAGTACAGCCATTTCTGCCATTTTCTAGTATTCCATAAAGTTCCTCCCTCATTTCTCCATGTAATGATATACAGTCAAAGACAATTCAGAATAAATCTATCAACTTCGCTCTTACTTAATACTATCTTTCAAACTATCTTTAGTTCCATTAATGCCCAGCGTTCATAAGTCAATGAATTATTATGTACTCCATCTTTTCTTTAGGTTGTTTTGCATACTTTATATCTTTAGATATTCAGCATCTGAGACATAACAGATATTTAACACTTGCTTAGTTGATACCAATTAGAAAATTACTACAATAGCCCAGGGGAACAAGCAGCCAAGAGGAATTTTCTGATAAGAACTTCATCCTGAAGCATACTGGTCCTGGCATCTCATCCATAGCAAATACTAGACCCAAAAAAATGGCTCCCAGTTTTTCATCTGTACTGCTAAGAGAAATTGATTGGAGGGCAAGCATGTGTTCTTTGGCCAGGTGAAAGAAGGCATGAACATTGTGGAAGTTATGGGATGTTTTGGTTCTTGGGATGGCAAGACCATCGAGAAGATCACTATGGCTGCCTGAGGACAACTCTTGTAAGCACTTTTGTTTTGTTTTTTGTCATAACCATCAAACCATTCCTCTGTAGCTGGAGAGACACCCCCAAGCTCCATCTGCTATTATACCCCTGTAATCTCTGTGATCTCATTTGCTGTAGTTCTCTTTAGATTTCATTCCTGTTTTCCTTCCACAAGTCTGGTTAGACAACAGAATTAAGTTTATGATTATGAAATAAAAACTAAAGTACAAAATGAAATAAAATAAAATAAAGTCATTCAAAACCAAAAACTAGATCTAAATCCCAGTCCTTTTACCAGATACTGTATGATTTGAAGTTAGGAATTCCCAAAATTCTTTCAAGGTTGAGAAAGGGAATAAGCATTGATGACGATCCTCACAAGAGCCCTAAGATGTAGATGCTATTAGTAGCCAAATTTTACAATTGAGAAAACTGAGGCAAACAAAGGTTGAATTACTTACTCAGGGTCAAACAGGGTCAAAGTCTTACGTCAAATTTGAATTCAGGTCTTCCTGACTGCAGGCCAGATATTCTATGCACTGTACCATCTAACTTCCTAAGTTAAAAGAAAAATGAATTTGAACCAAAATAGGTGAAGAAAGGAAAGTTATCATCATTTAACCATCAGGAACAAATCTCTGTCTTTACTGTATATAAATAGCTGGCAATAAATAGCCAAAACCTTGAATCACCCAAGAGTAAAAAAAAAGTATGTTAACTAATAACAAATGGCCATTGTTGGAAATCAGCAATTATTGAAATGATTAAAAGTTAGTTTTAAGGAGGATTAGTTCAATATCTTTCTTCCAAATTTTCTGGTATTACATGCATACACAATTACATACATACATACATATATACATATATCATTGTGAGGTAGGAAAGAGTTTTAGTTGAATGCTGGTGTGCCAAAGATAGTTTATCAGAATAAAGATGAAATCAATTAGAAGACAGATTCATACAAGTGAGGCTGGGACTTTGGAAGATTATTATATAGCAAACAAAAAAAACAACAACAATACAGAGATAATTTGATAACCATGGACGTAGGACCTGGAGAAATAAGCTATATATGTTATTTGTTGTAAGGGAGCATTTAATTGGTGGGGGCAAGAGAAGTCCTTGGGAAATGACAACGTTATCAATTAAACATTTAAATTTATTTTTCAAATAATTAAATAGAGTAAAAGAGGAGAAACTCTGAACTAGAGTAGCTCTGTTTTGAATGTTGTTAAGGAGAAGACAAAAGAGATGTCACAAAGGAAAAATGTATACTGTTTACATATGAGAAGTCCCCCGCCCCAAAAAAAAAGTCAAGGATGATTTCCAGGTTAAAATCTTGAGTGTCAAGAAGCATAGTGCAATGTTCAATAGAAATAGAGAACAAGAGAGTTGGGTTTATGAGGGAAAATAAAGTTTTGTTTTGTTTAAGACCCCTGAGCAACATCCATGTACATCAAACAACAGATATGTGAGACAAAAGGTCAAGAAAGACAGGGGCAATTATAGGTAGATTTGAGAGGCCTATGAATAAAGATACTAGTTAAATCATGTGAGATTCTGATCTTCCTTCATTGAATATGTTGCATTTCCAGTCGTCTTGATCTCTATCTTGCCACTGGACTGGGAAGTCTCTGGAGAAGAAAGCGAGGTTAGTGACTTTGACAGTTCTCCCTCACTTAAATCCAATTTACTTGTAAGCCACAGCACCACCTTCCTGATGTCATGATCAGCTTCAAGAACACAGGACAAACAATAACTACAAGCTCCATTAAGGACAGTTCTCACTACACAGTAGGCACTTAATAAATACTTTTCATTCACTCACAAAATTATCACCTTTGTAAAGGGTGCTATGTATGCTGTTACACAATGTAACACTTTTTTTCCCTGTATTCCACAGCAAAGCATGAATAATTAAAAAATAAATGTCAATTTTTTTCATGTTATTAAGAAAAACAGGGGCAGAGCCAAGATGGCAGAGTGCGAGAAACTACTCACCTAAGCCCTTAGACAAACTCCTTCGGATACCTCTAAAAAGAGAATCTGACAAAATTTTGAAGATGCAGAATCCAAAAGGAGACAGACTGTGGCAGATTTACAGTCCAGGACAGATTGGAAGGTCGACAGGAAGGATCTGTTCCACGGGGGTGAGCCCACAGCCCACAGCGCACAGTGCAGCATGTCCAGCGCAGCGGAACGGGAGGGCCCCAAGGAGACCTGGGGCAGCAGCAGGC
>JAQQSK010009713.1:0-12969 GCA_028658325.1 Potorous gilbertii | reverse complement strand
TTGCCATGGGGTTTGGAAGTCATCCTCCAGTCAAGATGAGAGACGATTTTATTTGGACACTCTGCATTGATTAAGGAGATTGCTCTCACAGTGACCTAGGGGTGGATAGTGTGGTATTTTCTGCTACCCCTTAAGGATGCATCATGATAGAGAAGATCCTAGCCTGAGAATCCCTAACTTTGTGGATACAATGATATATGCTATATACCCTATGAGATACTAAATGCTATGAGATACATGTATGTATTAGATTATGTGTTTTGATTAAGGATGTTGCTATTAATATTATGCTTTACTTTATTGAACCATGTTTAGTTGCTGAATAGAGAGATCATTATACTATATGATTAAACCCTTAAACTTAGGCAGGAGCAGTCATCAGGCATGCAGTCGTGATTGGCGTTACAAACAGTTAGAATAGTTTGAAGCTCAAGAGAATGAATCTTTGGGTTATAAAGAAATATTTTTCTAGAGCTTGAAGTAAGCATCTAAAGTGAAACTTAAAAAACTAAACCTAGATTAGGTTGAGGCAAAGCAACACAATTCCTATAACTTATGCTAATCCAGGGTTGGGGAATCTGCAATCAAGTGTGGCCTTTTAATTGAATTCAATTTCTTCTGTGAAATTTGGATTCAGTTGAGGGGTCACATTTAAGAACCTAGAAGGCTATATGGGGCCTGAAGATGCAGTTTCCCATCCCTGAGCATATCTACGACTATACTTCAGCAGCGTTAATATTTTTTTAAATCTATATTCAACCTCAACCAAGTTCTTTCTTGTCCAATAGTCCAAAATTATTGGAGGTGAGGGATAGTTGTGTCTGGGAACACTGGTTTCCTAGGGCTTCCCTTTTGGACTGGCAGCAGCATTCAACTTAGAATCCTAGATTCAAGGATCCCTGTGGCTGAAACTCCAGAGACTGGGACTTCACTCTCAGCTCTTAGAACTGAGAAGGAAAAATGAAACGAGTCCCAAACCCTAAGCTCATCTCTCTCTAGGCCCCAAGGTCTAAGGGGAAGGAAAGGAGGCCTTCTGGACTTCCTCACTTTCCTACCCCCTACAAGTTACTTCACAGTGTCCCTGCTGTGGTAAATAGGACCTTCAAACCCAAACACTACTAGAATAAGGGAGCAGATGCACATTAATCAGGTAGATTTAAAGATACTTCCATTTCCTGCTTTGAGGAATGAGACAGTTTTCCACCCACAGCTATGGAAGATGTCATCATAGTAGTTCTCAGGTGTCTTCTACATAGGTCCCTCCATTTTAGCTATTCTGTGCATGTTCCAAAGCCCTGTTATATTTGGACTAAGCTTATTTTTTGTCTTGATTAATCTTTCCAATAGTTGTAAGCAGCTTGAGGACAGGGACTATTCCATTTTCTTTTAGTAAATGTTTATCAACTTAGGTTAACACAAAGAGATTCTTGTTCAGATATGGATTAGATAAATGACCTGTAAGGTCTCTCATTCTAAGATACTGAGATTCTTTCACAAGAAAGTTGAATCCCCAGAACAAAAGAGTAAATAAAATGGAGAAAGATTTAAGAAAAGTTAGACTTTCTTTCATTTCTTTTTTAAAATTATTATTGATAATTGTCAATGAGGCTCTCTTTACACAGGCCAGCTTTTTCTATAAATATTGGTTTTGGATTAATTTAAAATTCATACTTTTGCACCATGTATGCAATGGAGAGGTAATCAACCATGAAAATTCTACTCTTGAGTTCTTGGGCTCATTCTTTCTGCTCCTGTCCCCAAAGAATGAGGATGTTTTTGCCTCACTGGGTTTGTGTGAAGGTTTCTTAGCAAGAGCATGTGCATATGATTTTAAAATAAAGATTAAAAATCTGCTGCTAAGGGTAATGGAGATAGAACAGAGTAGAGTACACTGACATCATTTCAAATAAATATCCACTAATAGATAGATGAAGTTATTTTAAATGCAACAATATTTCTTATAAATCAACATCACAACAGAAGGTGAAAACAGAGAAGTGCCTACATCTTGGAATAATATTTTTTATTCTAGCAGACAGAACTTACTTGTTCCTGGCCTTCGCATTATTATTTATTTTTATAATATGTACTTTTTTGAGGGGAAAAATGTGTTCTTTTTCCTCCAGAAGTACCGATTTAATCATTCACACCAGCCTCAACAAAAGCCTTGAGGCACAAATGTTCCAAATTTTGTTGATGTTTCTCCTTTCTGTTTTCTGAAACTACAATGATTAAATAGATACCTCATGCAAGAGAAGATATTAATGCCTTACTTTCACATTCCCAAAGAATACTAATGGTTATGTCATGCCCACTGCTGCAACCATAGAAATCATAATTTTTTTTTCTAATGAAAATCAATGGTACCTAATAATATGAACTTTTAAGAATTCTAACTTTTCATTTTCATTGGTAATCTTCAATCCTTATTTCCTTCCCTGTGGCTACTATCAGTAAAACACAAAGTAGGAGTGTGTTGTAAGTCTCTTTGAACTTAGCTAGACTGGCCCTCAAATAACAAAAATTTAGATTGACCTGGTTTATTCCTCTAGCCTTTCAAGGCTTCCCACAGGTAAAAGCTTTATGGAGTCATTATCACCTGGGAAAATCTACACAATAATAAAAACTGTTTTTATTAATTTATTTTAAATATAAATACTAAAACAAATACAAAATAAGAAAAGAAAAAACAGTATCACCACACATCCATAACAGAATGTAAGAGAAGATTCAAAATGTAGAGTAATAAATTTCCATTTCAAGATAGCTTATGAAATAAATACTACACATAATGTTCAGACCTGTCCAACTTTTCTTTGCTTCCTTTTAAATTTCTTGTGGTCTCTGCTGTGCACATTTTACTTTATTCTTTTTTCCTCCCTTACCCTCCCCCAAGAGCACATATCCATATCTGTACCTAAGTAGATACATAAAAGTATTGATAAGTATATAGAGGCATATGTGGGTATAAATATATGTATAGATATATATGTACATATACACATACCTTAACAACCATATTTACATATACATATAAATATATACACTTACATACCTATACATATACTTATATATCTATACTCATATTCATATATAGATATATCCATTCATATACATCAATGTAAGACCACATTATACTTGTTTGTCCTTTCTTTCCTGAGGGTGAATAATATCTTCCTTCATAAGTCCTAGTCTTTCCATATTTTTCTAAGTCTACCAAATCATAATTTCCTATACCATAGCAATATTTCATACTTATATTATCTAATTATTTTGAATAGTCTAAAATAATCTTTTCTTAATCTTGTTTTTCTTGGATTGTTCTTATTTTTTTAAATTCTCAGTTTCTCTAATTTGATTTTTAAAAATCTTTTTAAAAGTTCTTCTATGAATTTTTTTGGGTAAGTGAGCATTTAATGTTATTTTTTTTTGGGTTGGGAGAAGCTTTTTTTGCTTTAGTATGCTGTACTGATGATGGACCCTAGTCTTCTTTACTCCCATAACTTTCTATAGTTGGATTCTTTCTCCTTTGCCTTTCTCTTGTTGTTGTTGTTGTTGTTTTCTTTTTTATTTTACTTTTTAAATTATTTGTCTCAACTTATTATTGCAATCACCTCTAGTTCTGGGGATGGGAAACGGTACCTCTGACTTCAGGCATTCATTTGCCAAGAACTTCACCCTCTTGTAAGTGCCCACAGATAGCGGTGTTCTCGCTCCATTGCTTCTGCACTCACCGGCAGGTGTTGGTTTCTTCTTGACCACAATGTCTTGGTACCATAGCATGCCTTATCAGAAAATTTCCCTCAGTCTTTCCTTGCTTAAACACTCAACTCCTGACACTATCCAGGAGGTTTCTATTTCAGCTAGTAGAATCATTGTTCTGACCCAACTCTTGTTTATTTTCCCTGTGGCACTCTTTTGTCTTTTTTGGGAGAAAATCTGGAGAGCTTGGAAGTTTCTGATGTACTGTATCATCTTATCAGAATCCTCTCATAACCACAACTTTGTCAATATAAACAATTTTGAAAGATTTTATAAATATGTCTAATGGATGCCCTACTACATTTTGGAAGACACATAATGAAATTACTTCTCATCACTTGATAGGCATTTTTGGACTCGGAAAATACAGGGATTTGTTTTGTTTGACAATGTATAGTTGTCACAAGTATTTCATTTTACTTTCTTCCCACTACCCACCTCCTACCCAATGGTGGATGGGGAAGGTGGAAAGGACAGAAAGTAAATACTTATTAATTGAAAAAATGCAGCCAAATTGATCACCTCATGTCATAATATGACATTTTAAGTCTTTAGTAGAGAAAAGCAACACAATTTTTCTAATATCAAAAGATATGAATTTGTTTCTTATTCTTTGTTAAAAACACACATAAGTACACAGTTTTTTTTGCATATTCTCGATAGTTTGTACATATTAGAGTACTGCGGAATAAAAATAACTCTTTCATTTTTTCAAATTTTTCCAATATAATAATCTGAAGATTTTTTTGAAGACATTTTGATAGCTCTTTGTCCTCATTTGTTCATCCATTCTCATCAACCATTGATTTTTCAGTTATCTTTTGGAACCAAAAACTCAGATTTTTTTTCCCATGAAACTTCACTAGGATAACTATGGGGAAGGGAACAAAAGAATCAGTCACTTAACCATTTTATATATATATATATATATATAATATAACCATTTTATATATATATACATATAGCTTTCTTTGAAATAGAAACCTAGAAGTCAGGGAAAATACATTAAGAAAAACAAAATAAACAAAA
This sequence comes from Potorous gilbertii, assembly GCA_028658325.1. Lineage (NCBI taxonomy): Eukaryota > Metazoa > Chordata > Mammalia > Diprotodontia > Potoroidae > Potorous > Potorous gilbertii. Next base: position 8,178 of record JAQQSK010009713.1, on the reverse strand, counting down.
AAAAAGAATTAGAGTTATAGAATTTGTTTGATTGGTATGATAATCTGAAGTGGATTCATAACCTAACTCCAAAATTTACTAGCTGTAGGTGATAATTTTATCATCAGTTCTCTGGAATTGTGACTGGTTGTTAGGTTGATCCTAGGAGTGTTATGTCATTTTTGTGAGTCAATTTCTTCATCTGTACAATGGAAAAAAATCACATTTATACTGTGCATTTCACAAGATCACTTAGGAGCAAAAAGTTTATAGAATAGATGAAACTAAAAGGTAGTCCTTTGCAAAGGCTTACAAAATTGATAAACTTTAGTTAACCTGATCAAAAAGAAGAGGAAAGAAAATCAAATTACCAAAATAAAAAAGAGGAAGCCATAAAATAAAAAATTATATCAGCAGTACAAAATAATGACCAGACTCTTCTACAGACTGAAAATTATAAAGAAACTGATGATATCCTACAAAAATTTTCTACAAAATGAAAAGAAAAAATGAGTCAACAGAATCCAATTGATACTGAGAATTTTTTTGGAGGTGTTAAAAGAAAGTGGAGTATAGTGTAAAGGTATGATTTTGTTGATATGAGAAACTTTTTCTGCTAGTGAAGATGCAAATCTTTCTGCAACTTAAAAAGGATACCAAGATGAAAACAAAAGGAGAGAAACAAGCATTTTTTAAGCTCTTGCTATGGACCCAACATGGTGCTTAGCATTTCACAAATATTTTTTTATTTGATCCTAACAACAAGTCTAAGAAATAGTTACTATGATTATCCCCATTTTACAGTTAAGGAAACTAAGGCATATGGGGCTTAAGTGCCTTGCCCAGAGCCATAGAGGTAAGAGGTGCCTGAGGTAGATTTGCACTCAAGTCTTCCTGACTTTAGGCCAGACAATACTCATTCCATTACCTAGTTCCCACTTAGTAAACTCAAGGAACTTACAGCCTAAGGAGAAAGTTAGATTTGTCATGTACTTTAAAAAATATGCTTCCAAGGCAGCTTATGATGGAAACTCAGAGGATCTGTGGTGGTGGTTTGTCCTTCATTCACAAAGGGTATCATGGCATCATAGAGATGATGCATTGACTTAAAAATGAATTGGATTTCAGTGAGGAAGGGCTGTTCAAAGTCACTAGCCTCACTTTCTCCTCTGTAGCCACCTGGGTCCAGGGGTCAGATGAAAAATTGGAAGGATCATTTTTAGTTGTGGAAAAACAGAGAAATCTTCATGGGTGAGATTGTAATTGATATTGACCTTAAAGACAAAATATTTCAACAAGTTGAGATGTTGAGAGAATAGCCTCAATAATAATATAGTGGTGGGAGAATGGGCACTAACAGTGAACGATTAATTGTGGATAATCATCATTTGTTTGAAATACAAAGTTCTGGATGGAATCATACAAAATAAGATTAGAAACATAGGTGAAATCCATATGGTGGAAGGCCTTAAATGCCAGGTCCATAGAGTCTGTAATTTTATATATAAGCAACAGGGAATCACTGAAGTCCATATCTGTGTGAAATAAAGAATATTTTGGCACAAAGAGAGCAATGTATATCCATTGCCAATTCAGCCGTAGGCCTGGAGTCAAGAAGACCTGAGTTCAAATCCAGTCTGAGATATCTTATAACTCTGTGACCCTGAGCAAGTTTTTTAACCTCTACTTGCCTCAGTTTCTTCATCTGGAAAAATGAGGATACTAATTACGCCTACCTTCCAAGTTGTTTATGAAGATTAAATGAGTTAATATTTGTAAAATATTTAGCATAGTACCTGGCAAATGGAAGGCATCATATCAATTCTAGCTAATTGTTCATTAATAGATATGTACATAATTATATCTATCTATCTAAAAAGAGAGAATGGCGTTGGAGTAAATTTTGATCAGAGATCTTGAAGCATTTTACAAATTTCATCATATAGGAAGCAGTTTGTGCTCAAATATCCAAGACTTGGGGTTCTAATACTCACTTCATGGATGCACTCTCACAGCAAACATTGGCATCTAATAGACTGTGACTGTAAGGAGAAGAGACAGACAATATGTGAGAGTGACAAAGGCAATGTGTGGTGCAGAGTGCTGGACTGATCATAGATTTATTCTTTCCAAACTAAATATTTGCATTCATCAGAAACACTGCCCCCAAGACAAAATGACTACCAGAAGAATTAATATCAACAAATTGAATCTCTTCTCTGAGCATGAACAGTTCGTTGCTAACTTGGAGGGAAAGCTGAGCCAACACACAGCTGACAACAGTGGAGCAGAAAAGGAGTTGGCAACTTTCTGAGATTTGGTGTACAGTATTGCATTGCTCATCTGGGTCAGAATACTCGCAAATACCAAGACTGGTTTGAGGAAAATGATGGAGAAATTCAGAAGCTGGTAAATGAAAAATGAAAACTGCGTAGGATTTACCAGAAGAATAGTTCATCAACCTTCAAGAAGGCAGCCCTTAATTCCATCAAAAGCAAAGTACAAGCAAAGCTTAGAGAGATCAGGATTCCTGGCACAGTAAGAAGGTAGATGAAATTCAGTTTTATGCTGATGGGAACAATCCAAGCATTTTTGTGATTTCCTGAAAGCTATTTATGAATTAAAAACCTATGGTGCATCACAACTAACCAGTGTTAATGGAGACACACTGATTAGAGATAAGACATGCTCCTAGAGAGATGGACTGAACACTTCCATAGTGTTAGCAACAGATCAGCATCAATAAATTCTGAGGCCATTGACTGTTTACCTCAGATTGAAATCAATCCCTCCTTAGCTGAACTTCTAGTTGAATAAGAGGTTTTGAGGTTCATTAGGTTCCTTTTATGTGGCAAAGTACCTGGTGCTGATTCTATTCCAAATGAGATTTACAAGGTAGGGGGACCATTGCTCATACAAAAGTTGACTGAAATTTTCCAGGTTATGTGGCAAAATGAGGTTATCCTTTAGGAGTTCAAGGATACCTCCATTATCCATCTCTATAAAGGTAAAGGGAATAGATTGTCTGGCAACAATCACAGAGAGTCTCTCTCAGTGACTGTTGACACAATTCTTGCTAGACTCTTCCTTAATAAGCTAATCTTCATCTGGATGATGGTCATATAGCTGACAGCCAGTGCGGCTTTAGAACGGACTGAGGAACAATCACTATGTTGTTTGCTCCCCAACAACTATAGGAGAAATGTCAGGAGCAGAACAAAGGTCTGTACATAATATTCGTTGATCTGACCAAGGTCGTTGACATTGTTAGTTGTGACAGCTTATGGAAAATTATATCGAAATTTGGTTGCCTAGAGAAATTCATCAATATTGTAGGTCAATTTCATGATGGCATGTTTGCTTGGCTTCTAGATAATGAACAATGCTCTTGTGCCTTCACAGTTACCAATGGAGTGAAACAGGGTTGTGTACTTGCTCCCACAATTTTTAACATTATGTTTTCTGCCATGCTGACAAATGCTTTCAATGAGGATGCACACAGCATCAAGGTCAACTATGGTACTGATGGTAAATTTTTCAATTTGAAAAGGCTACAAGAGAAGAACAAAGTGGAGGGAATGTTGGTGCATGATTTTCTGTTTGCAGATGATTGTGCACTCAATGCAGCCTCTGAAGCTGAAGTACAACAAAGTATGGATCAATTCTCTGCTGCCTGTGTTAATTTTGGCCTAATAATTAACACCAAGATAACACAGGTGCTCCAGCAGCCACCCTCACGTCATATATATGTGGAACCATCAGTTATAACAAATAGAGAAGTTTTGAATGCTGTGGGTAAGTTCACTTACCTTGGCAGTGTACTTTCCAGGGATGTACACATTGACAATGAGGTTGATGTATGCATTGCCAGAGCTAGCTCAGTGTTTGGGAGGCTCTGAAGAAAGGTTTGGGAGAGAAAATATATTAAACTGACTACCAAACTGAAGGTCTACAGAGCCATTGTGCTGACCTCATTGAATATGCTTGTGAAACATGGACATTGCAGCAGAGCCATACCAGGAAACGGAATCTCTTCCATTTCAACAGTCAGGAAGTTTCTGAGGATCACCTGGCAGCACAAGGTACCAGACACTGAAGTCTTTGCTCGAGCTGAACTGCCAAGTGTTCTAACTATGCTTCAGAGAGCACAACTCTGATGGGCTGGTCATATTGTTCTAATGCAAAATGTACACTTGCCAAAAAGACTCTTTTATGGAGAACTTGCATGGGGCAGGTGATCACATGGTGACCAGAAGAAAAGATCCAAGGGCATTCTCAAGGTCTCTCTCAAGAACTTTGCATTTGACTGTACAACATGGGAGACATTGGCACAGGATCATTGAGAATGGCATGCCCACATGAGAAAGCATGCTTGCTCTTTCAGCAAAATTGAAACAGCATGAAGTAAATGCAAGATGTGCAAATTTGGGATAGCCACCCCAAATATTCACATGGACTCTCTGTGCCCAACCTGTGGTAGAGTATTCTGAGTTCATATTGGTCAGAACAGCCACAGTCAGACACACTCAAATTTCACTTTATCATGGTGATGTCATTTTGCTCCTCTTCAAAGATGAAGGGCAACCACCATGTTCTAGTAATTTCAATTGCACCTTGTTCCCTGTTACTCCTCTGTCTAATTCTGCCTACTCTCTTCTGGTTGCTACTGTTACTATTGTTGATAATTGTGTTGTCTTCTGGTCAGTCATATGGTGTGAGAGATGTGACAGACACATCAGGACCTAATTAAACCTGTCTCTGTTGTCATTGTAACAACTTGAAGAGTATTGAAAAAGCAGATATTTGAAGAAAAAGTGAGAAGTTATGACGGAATCATGAGGTGGTCTCTACACCCTATCAAACCTGGATGGGAAAAGTATTCTCATCATTTTAAAAAGGTAGTACTTAAATGTTATAGACTCAATAAAATTAATCTGTCCCCATCTTTCAGGGTCACTTGTTCATAAAATGGAAATAATTATTCTTTCTTCTTAGTCACTTTCGCAGATGTGTTGTCAAGTTTAATCAGATAATGAACTTGATTCTCAGCAATTTGAGTTATTTCTTGATTGTAAAGGTCACAAACTCTTTCGATATAATAGGCAACCCTTGAAAATATGGTTTAGTCTCCTTGAAAAACAGTGTGACACCTCAAGTTTTACTGAGTAGACAAAATTCACCCTGGACCTCTCAGTAGTATTTTTCTTTCGAAAGGCTCAAAAGTGAACAAAATACAGAATTGGTGAAGGCTGCATGTCTATTTTTTCCCCTTCCCTCTGTATCACCCATTCCATCTACCCCATACTCTCTCCCCACTTCAGGGACCTTGTCTTTTTTTTTTCACAAGAAGCCCTTCTTAATCCTCCTAACTACAAATCCCTTGCCTCTCTGATCAACTTATGTTCATCATGGAATTTATTTTCTATTTGTTATGTTTATATTTCTCATATGACAATATATAAGCATATATGCATGTAAACACACAAATACACATACATGCATGTATATTTTGAATATAAGCTCCTCAAGAACAGATTTCTTAAAAAATTGGTATATACATCCCCAGTGCTAGAAAAGTACCTGGCATGTAGCAGATAATCAAAGCTTATTGATTGAATGATTCTTCCTCTTTCCCCTCAAAACACTTTTTAGGTTAGTCACTTAGAAATGTTGTTGTTATTTTTAAGTCACTGTTCCTTCTTCAAACATGTAATGGTAAGTGAAATGGGAAGATCTTTCCCATTCATCAATAGGCCCATGTGACCTGCTGGGCAGAAGACTTGGTGATGGTGTTGTTTTCTCTATTGTTTTGGATTACAGATTTTTGCAACTATGATGGATTTGGCTTTCTAGTGTCTTTATAAATGTTTTGGTTCTGTCTTTCACATGGAGGGTCTGTGGTATTTTGCAATTCAGAATTGCACCAGTATTCGTGGCCACTGTAGGTGCTGTGAATATTATATTGGTGCTGCAAAGCACATCTCATAATGAAATTGTGTGTATAATAGAGTAATTCAAAAACAAATTAAATTTCTTTTTCAAGAGGACCAATAACATTACAGGGTGAAATTGTGACTCTTGTGAATTGGATTTAAGAGGGATAGAGTTACACAAAGTAGTCAGCCTCACCCTGTCTTCCAGTTGTAGAAGTCAAGTAGCTAGAAAAAAAATCAGGACTACTGGGATGCAGCAGACATTCTTGGTGTCTTCAACTTCTGAGCCAACCCTAAATATTCCATGCTTTCTGCTTCAGTCACCTCCATGGCCATTGGGACAAAATTTTTTCTTCTGCCCATTGCACAGTGCTTCACACACATAGGGCAAACAGCCTTGTAACTCATAGATATATTTGAGGCCCGTCCATTTACTTCAACCAGATTTAGCCCATCTGTCAAAATGTTTTTTACAGGCTGTGGCCACTGTGCTTGCTACAAGTTCTTGGGGCTACAAGTGACAGTTATGATAAGCAGCCTCAAAAAGGGTTTTACAAGCCCTCACACAAGAGGTATATATCCTCTCAGGACCCCACACACCCATAGCTAAAGGAAGCATATAAATAGGATAAATAAGTGTTATGTGTGTCTTTTTTTGAATGCCAAATAATAAGATGGGAACCATATCATATATATATAGTATCTCAGTGGACTGAAAACTCAAGATGAAATAAAAATGTGATATAATAGCTCAAAAGCTAATAGATATTAAGTTGTATTAATAGGGGCATAGTATTTAAAACACAGAGTCAAAAATCTTTCAAGACAAAGAACAGACACTATTCTCTACATATTTGTATTACAAATTATAGCTAGAATATTGTATTTAGTTCTGGGTACCATGTATTAGGGAAGAGACAAGTTGGTGCAGGCATAGATGAAGGTAACTTTTTAGTGGCACATACATATGCCTATATTTGGGAGTATACTTATATTTACTCTTTCTTGAGGGTGGTACAGAGCACTCTCAGTTGATTTCCTTTTGACACTACTCAACCATATGGAAACTACTTCTGGCCTTATGTGATTCAGGGGCTTACAGTGAGAGATGAAAAGTCCCCAGATAATCTCCTAAACTGTTAGAACTAGTGAATAAATGCATATGCAAAAGAAACTTTAAAAGTCTACTTATAGCTCGGCAGCTAGTCAGGGTACATTTCATCCTCTCATTGCAAGCTCCTGGAATCATGAAACACCAGAAGTTAGCACCCAAGCTTCCCAACAGGGTTAACAGGAAGAAGGCAGAGAATACCAGTGCTTGCTTTGCATAACTCTCTAAGAAGGAACCAAATACGAAAATGATTTATGCCTGCATTTTCACTCATAAACAATTAAATATATAAATAATTCGTAAATACAGCAGAAGAGTACAAAATGAATTCTTCAATTTAAGATGTAGGCATCCTTTCCAACAAGTAGCATTCATGACTTCTCATCCTTTTGTCCACGTTCTCTTATAAATCCTACCCTGGGGAAATCCATTTAGCATTCTGGAGACCACGACATTGAATAGATACCAGAGAACCATGTAGCTCATTCACTGGATACCTTTTGCTTTCGTTATATGATCAGATCACACCCTTTTTTCTAGTCGTATACATCTCTGATAATATACTTTACAATACTCCTTTACAAAAATGTAAGCTCCTTGAAAACTGGGATTGTTTCATTTTTTTCTTATATTCCCAGTTCCTAGCTGGATGCCTTGCAAAAAGCAGACATTTAATAAATCTTTTCTGGTTGATTTACTAGAGATGGCTGGATGAGTGCAGTGGATAGAGAATTAACCCCAGAGTCAGGAAGAAATCCAGCCTCAGATCCTTCCTAAATGTATTGATGCTGGGAAATTAATTTGACTTCAAATTGCTCCCTGCTTCCATTGCCCTCCCTTCCATCATCCCCCCCACCCTGTTTAACTCCTTCTCCCTCAATTTCCTGTATTGTAAGATAGGTTTTCATACCAAAATGATTGTGGATTTTATTCCTTCCTTTAGTCAAATGTTATGAGAGTAAACTTCATGTATTTTTTTTTCTCTCAGCTCTCTTTTTCCCTTCATTAAGAAGACTCCTGCCTGCCTCATCTATGAGAGATAATTTGTCCCATTCCATTTCACCCTCTCTCCTCCCACTCCATTTCTCTCTCACCGTTTACCTTGATTTCTTTTAAGATATGATCCCATCCTATTCTATTCACTCTGTGCTCTGT
>JAQQSK010009712.1:0-12970 GCA_028658325.1 Potorous gilbertii | reverse complement strand
CCTGGGTTCAAATCCAGACTGATATTTACTAACTGTTTGACAATTAACACATCAACTGCTATGAGCAATTGTAAAGCAGAGGAAAATCCACTATGAGTTATCTATTTAGATAGATTCTACAGAAGATATTCCAACAACAACCAAGTCTTGGACTTAATGATAATGTTTTCAGTTAATGAGATTTTGGTTTTAAAACCAAGAACAAAATAAAAGAAAGTGAAATTCACTTTAAAACACATAAGACAAATGTTCAGTGCTCATGAGTGGGTTAATATAATAAAATTATAACAATAATACATCAATTTTTAACTTTAGTGCTATAACAATCAATAACATGAAATATTACTTATAAAGCTAGAAAAAGAATAAAATTCATTTGGAGAAACAATATATCTAGATCAGATTCTAGGAAAATAATGGGGAAAAAAGGAATAAAGGGAAGTAGAATTTCCAAATCTGAAATGATGAAATAAAGCAGTAATCACCAAAATGCCTTCTCAATGGTTAAAAGTAGAAAAGACAATTGCTGGAGTAGACCAGTTCAGGAAAAAGGAGAAATACTCAAATTAGGTATTTGGTAAGTCCAAGAACCCAAGTTGCTTAAGGAAGAATGCCCTATTTGATAAAAACTACAAAGCCGTATGATAGACATGAGTCAACATTTAAGACTACCTAACACAGCTCAAAGTGGTTATGAAATCTGAATATTAAATGTTACACTACAAAATATTCAAATGTTCCCAAAGAACCATCTTAGGTATCTTTCCCATCTCAGGGGACAGAGGCTATAATTAAAAATAGAATAAAAATCTATTATTTTTTACTTATTTTTACTTATTTTGATTACATAAAACTTAAAGTTTATATATATATATATAACAGTATATATATATATATATCAGTATAGTCAATACAACTACACTAGGAAGGAGCTGTTGATTGTAGGGAGAAGCAGGAAAGGAAAGATATTTGCACCTAACATTTCTTATAGGAGTCTAATACTGGAGGCTATTGTAAAAATAAAACAAAAATTATATACTATCATGTCATTGTACTCACACAAGACTTCTTTGAGTATGGCAAGCACTGTGAAGGTTTTTTCTTGTCCCATTTCTCTTATATTCAACCTGATACTTTGATTAAATCAAGTAAATTGTTTTTCTGCATTACTTTTTTCTGCTTTATTATAACTGTTTTGCAATCTCAATGAGGTAATTTCTAATATGCTATTCAGATTGACTCTGAGAAGGCATGATATAGTAAAAATTAAATTCATCAAGCATTTATTAAATTTCCATTATGTGGAAAGCACTTATATTCTATTGGAAGGAACAATTATTGTGTAGTTAGAGGATCTAGTTTCATATCCCAAGTCTGTTACCAACGACCTGTGTGATCAGAATACAGGTCTGAATTTCCTCAAGTGCAGAATGAAGGGGATAGTACTAGATTATCACTAAGATCTCTGTCATTTCTAAATCTGGGATCATAGAACAAAATAGGCATCTAAACATATAATTAAGGATGACAGAAGGTTATCCTGAAAAAAATAGACAACATGAAAATATTAATTTCAAGTTTATAGCACACTTTTAAAAGATAAAAATGAACTTGGTAGCATAAAATTTTTCAGTGATATACCACAGAGTACTGACGAAAGCTCATTTCATTTCTTTGTATGTGAAACACATAAGAATTAATGTTCCCTAAACTTTAAGGAGATTAAAAAATCCACATTTTTATATTGTCAATATTTCAATGACACAGGTGATGAACAAATTTAATAACTTCATAATATTCCTTTAAACAAACCTCACTTAAAATATTAATTTATTGTACACTTTTAAGGACTTATGATATAACTTTTCTACAATTACTGCAATACAACACATTTACAAGGCAATTTGAATCCTTATGACAACTGAACATAAAATACTACAATTTTCCTAAAAAGTCTTTAGGAGTACAACTTCATATTTTATTCTGTCTGGTTTTCCAAGATATTGATGAATTCAGTTCTAGCCAAAACTATAATTGTAAGAATATAAATTATAAAAATGAGGTAAGAGAAGACATTAGTAATTCCTATGTAATCAACTGTGGAGCAACTCACAACTGAGAGGGCCACTATTATAACCCAAAACTTGTCCAAGGTTATTTCTAGCTTTATTCATAAAAGAGGTTGCTAAATCAATCTGATTTATAGACCGAGGAAACATTAAATAAAATCCTTGCCTTAAGCTAATCTAGGTGGGGGAAATAGGAATAAGTCCTACTATATAAATGAGGCAAAATAATACATTTGCAGTAATAAGGCTTGCATAGTTTTACCTTTTTTTTCAAGCAGTAGGGAAGGAGTTTTTAACCTGGGATCCATGTACTCCCAGTGAATCAGTGAATAGATTTATGCTGGTTGGTTAACTTAATTGGTGTGCATTGTAATCTGAGCTTTTTAAAATATATTTAAAAATAGTATTCTGAGAAGTGGTCCATAGTTTCATCATACTGCTCTAAGATATCTATGACACAAGAAAAGGGAAATCTCCTGCTCTAGAATGTATGGTTTCATCTGCTATAATTCAAATATATCATTATGAGCAATTATAAAGAGATCTACTGTAAGGAAATGGTGGCTAAGACATGAGAAGGTATTGTAACTTTTTAGAAGAACATTCTGTCTTGTATTAATGAAGTAGAGCCTTCTCTTCTTCACTTCTTCTAATAAAGTGGTGTCTCTGACTATATGAAATTTTCTGAGGTAATTGAAGTTTTCCAAAGAATCCATCAAATTTTCATGACTCTTCGGGTCTTATACTAAGCATGTCACTTAAGGAGAGCACACTCCTTTTGGGTGAGTTCAAATGATGATTTGGTCAAACCTCATGATCTTTTCTTTAATAGATAATTTTGATTTTATTAAAAAGCTTTTGCACAATCAAAACTAATACAACTGCAGCAGCAAGGACTCTGACATACACAGGAATTTCTGCTGTATGGGTTCTTAGTTTTGCTTTTCTAAAAGGAAAGACAACCTTTGAGGGGTTAACAATCACTTTAATCAAGCACATAGATCATGCATTTAGTTCAGGGGAAAAGTTCTGCACCCTGAACTTCAGAGAGATCAACAGACAGGGCTCCAACTGCCTGACCACACATACATACTTACCAGAGAGAAGCACCAATATCTGGGGTTTCAGAACTGGAGTCGGGGGGCAGAGGGGGGAAGACTCATTAGCAGCTTCCCAAAGTGTCACCTGATCAAACACTTCCAATGATAAAGCTCCCAAGTAAAACCTCACCTCAGTGTATTTATACACTTTTCCAGCCAGAGGGCACCACAGCCCTTGAAAACCAGTACTTTATCAACAAAAGGTGTGGGACTTCCTACAAATCTTCCCCAATCAAACTCCCCTTAACTGTCAAAGGGTGGAGAAGGTCTTTAACTCTCATTAGTATTAAAACAACCATAATTAGAAGGAAAGACAAAAGCTGCCTAGTAGCAGGGAAATATCCATGGTTATTTATTTCAACTCTTGGTTTGGAAGAAAAAAAACACAGCTAAAGAAGTCCATGAGCTCAACTTGATTCTTACACTTCTTAGTGTAATGCATGTCTCATGCAGGTATAATTTTGAAAAATGAATCAGTCAGTTATTGTTTCCATGAGCTGGCCTAAGGGGAATTTCCCACCCCAGATCACTCATGCGATCAGTTACCTTCTATTAGCATCACAGCTGAGTTCTCATATTTAACAAAGAGTGAGATGCAGAAAAAGAATAACAAATGTACAATTCTGCTTTTCCTTTTGAAAGTCCTGTCAAAATTTTCTCAGTCTTGAATAGGGATCCTTACAGGCCTGGGATCTATAAACTTGTTTCCTTTAAAAAATTTAATAACTGTTTCAATGTAGTTTTCATTGCAATCCAATATATTTTATTTTTTTGCATTTAAGAACATTCTTAGAAGGGTTTCACCAGATTGCCAAAAGGAGTCTATCACATAAAAAAAAAAAAACCCAACTTAAGAATGCCTGCTCTAGTAGGGTTCTGATTGACAGTCCCTTCTACTAACCCATATACACCCAAAGGGAGAGTCAGCTTGAGGCATTTTGTGCCTTTTTGAGATCTAAGCATACATAAAATGCAAGGGCGATAAAACAGCTGTCTGCTACTCAGGGAGTAGCTGCTATAGGCCATGTTCAAAGAGTGAAAAGAAGTCTACACTTACTCATATACTACCTGCTTACTCCTTAAACACTTAGTCATACTCAGTCAAAAGAATGCCATCTAGGATTGGGACTCTGTGGGTCTCAATAAAGCCCATGACAATATTCATTTTGGGGCTATTACACATAATTATTGACATATATTGAGTTTGCTGTACAATAATCTACCAAGAAGAGCCTTTTCAGGAAAACTATTCATTAGTCACATATCCACAGTATTGGACATGGGAAATTATTTTTGAGACCCAATATAGTGTTTCCCATTTAGCTTATTAAGTATCATTTTATTAGATTTACTAAATTATATTTAACCTTATAGAAGAAGAGTACCTTTTTGGACATAGAGTCATTAGTGGCTTCAGAAAGACCTAGGTATAAATTCTATATCTGATAATGTACTTCACTGGGTGTGTTGTCAATGAACCTGTCTATGCCCAAGCAACTCTAAACTGAATAGCACATTTCTGCCTGTATTGGTACCAGAGCTGCTGTCTTGGATCTCCCTACACTTAAAAACATTCTTTTTGTGTCTGTGAAGAAAGAAAGAGAGCAAGAAATAAGATGATGGAGGAAGGGAGGAAGGAAGGAAGTAGAAAGAAAAAAAAAATCTCTGAATTCTGATTTTCATGCAATGTGTTAGCCATGATTTCCCGCTTAGTCTCATCTGAAAATCTGATAAGCATGGGACTTATATCTTCCATACAATCATTTTTTTGAAGGTTACCAATGATTTCTTAAACACTGAAGACAACACATAACTTCTTAGTATTCATATGACTTAAGATCCCTGTATCATTTGATGGTGTTAATCATTCTCTTAGCACTTTTTTGCTGGCTTAATTTGAACTTCTGGATCTCCTTGTACCTTTCTAACTAAACCTTTGTCTTTTACTCTCTAACCCTTACATAATCTTTCACTTGAACCCTATATATTAGTACTCAAGGCCTTTTTTGCCATTGTTTTCATAGTGTCAGCCAGTATGATATGCTCTGGGGGTACAAAGAAAGATAGAAGCCAGTCCCTGCTCTCAAAAAGCTGACAATATAAAGCTGACAGTGTGAAGATATATATATATATATATATATATACATATACAACATATGTATGTATATATACACATACATATATTCCATACCATATATATATACATATTTGTGTAGTGTATGTATATAGGTATGTATGTATATATATATATATATCCTAAAACTTATAAGTAGCAATATATAACATATAACATACAAATATACACATATATGTACATGTATGTGTTACATGTAATTATACATGTACAATGTATAGATTATGGATTTGGCATTCAAAGCCCTTCAGAACTTAGCCCCTCTTACTTTACCAGGTCTCTTACATGTTGCCTAAATTGTCTTTAATGTGCTTCAGTGACACTGGACTCCTTGCTCTTGCTCACACAAGACAATCCATTCCTTGACTTAATGTTCTTTCATTGTGTATCCCCTATGCCTGGAATTCTCTTCCTCTCCCTCATCTCCACTTCCTATCTTCTCTGGCCTATATCAAGTCCCAAACTACACACACACCCAGCCTTAAGGTTAGTACCCTCCATCTATTGCTTATCTTTGATTTATTATATACATATTGTGTGAGAAACAGCAAAGAGGTGAGTCTCACTGGATGGCACAGTCCATTGTTGGGGGAGGGGTTTAAAATGTAAGAAGGCTGGTAAAGTAAGAGGGATTCAGTTTGTGAAGGATTTTAAATGCTAAACCAATGATTTTATTTTGACCCTGGAGATAAATTTTATTACCACAAAGAAGACAGTTTATCAATTTAGATTAACTGTCCATTAACTGTCTATGTGTTACTGAACTATTTTGACTTACGTATTCATCTATAAATTGTTTTCAATGATAACAAAAACCATTGTGTTATGTGACATAAGCAACATGTACTTTGAACCCTTTTATACATGAATCCTTTTATAATATAGACTACCCACGGAAACAATAGTATAAACAATTTTTTTAGTAGCTCTAAAGGTCACAGGGTGGTAGCAGAGAGAAGACTAAAATTCCTGGTCTTCTACCTTCAAATTCAGCAATTTTTCTACTACACTATGCTGACTCTTAGCAGGGACACTCATTGGAAGGCTCCTTGGAAGGAATTAAAGACCAGAAGTAGAAATTCTAGAGTTAGAGACAAGGATAGCAGGAAGAAATTATTAATGGACTAGACATTTTCCAGATCACGAAGGATAAAGAACCTGGGTGGGTCATTAATTGAAGCCTTCTCTGCAACTATGAGTTATTCAAGGAAAAATGGCTCATTTCCAATGAGAAAACGGCAAGCATTTAATAAAGTTAAGGTCACAAGCATTAATGGAGTGCTTACGATGTGACAGAAACTGTGCTAAGTCCTGAAAATTCATCATTAAAATTATTATTAGAATAATAGAACCTCAAATGTATTTATATGTTTAAGCTTTGCATGATTCTTTAGTACAATTCAATATTCTATTATTACAAGCCTTTATTAAACACTTTATAAAACATCTGTGAAAAATACTGTGGAAGGTGCTGGAGTTAAAAGATAAAAAGTGATTATTATCTGGGAAGAAAGGAATAACATATATAAAACTAATAAATTCAAAGTAAATAAAACATAATTTCAAAAGTGAAGAACTGGGGAGAGTAGAAATGATGCCTTATAAAAGGTGGCATTTTAAATAAATATCAAAGCTTAGAAGGGATTTTAAGTAGGTAAAGCAAATTTTGTTATCTCCATTATAGGGATAAGGAAACTGAGGTCCTGAATGACTAAATGATTTGTCCCATGTAAAACAAGTGGTAAATATCAGAGTTAGAACTCAACATTCCAACTCCTTTGATACCAAGATTATTTTAAAGTGATCACTAATGTTTGGAATGTTTACTAAGAGTCACTAAAAGTCTCTGGAATCACTACAGACAAATGAAATTATATGGAGAGGGGGCAGAGTTAAGATGGTGGAGTAGAAAGACACACATACTCTAGCTCTTTTCCCACATCCAATAAAATACCTGTAAAGAATGACTCTCAACAAATTCTAAAGCAACAGAAGCCACAGAACGATAGAGTGGAGGAGATTTGTAGCCCAGGGTAACCTGGAAGGCCCATAGGAAAGGTCTGTCACCCCAAATGTGGAGAAAAGACCAGCCCAGCTGTGGCCACACAGCATCAGGAGGAGCAGACTTTGGGAAGCAGCAGTGGTTCACAGATTCCTTAACCCACAGGTGTAAAAAGTCAATGAGAGGGCTTTTGCAACCAAAGAAAGAAGGGAGCAGGGTCCTCCCCTAGCCCCCATCCCAGGCATCAGTAGCAGCCAGCTTCCATTATTGGAGTAACTCAGATTAAAGCACTTGGGGGAATTGAGCAGCTGATCTGAACTTCAGTCCGAAGTGGCAGCCCCACTCCTACCTAAAGGCCCTGGGGAAATTGAGCAGCTGATCTGTATCTCAGCCATGAACCAGGACAGAGAGTAACTGCTCTCCATTGGTTGTGACAGCTTGGAGGAACTTAGAACTTACAGGTCTCCAGGATAACCTACTCTTGACAAAGGATCCAAAAAGTAAGTAACTGGTTTGGAAAATGCCCAAAACAGGGAGGGGGGGGTGAGAAATTAGACTACAGAAGGTTACTTTCTAGGTGAACAAGTATTCTCTCCCATTCTTTTAGATGAGGAAAAATAATGTTTACCATCAAGGGAAGACATAAAAGTCAAGGCTCCTGTATCCAAAACCTCCAAAATTAATATGCAATGGTCCAAGGTCATGGAAGAGCTCAAAAAGGATTCTGAAAATCAAATAAGAAAGCTGGAGGAACAATTAGGAATAGAAATGAGAACCATGCAAGAAAATCATGAAAAGGGAGTCAACAGCTTGCTAAAGGAGACCCAAACAAATGTTAAAGATAACACCTTTAAAAATAAGGTAACTTAATTGGAAAAAAGGTCTAAAAAGCCAACGAGGAGAAGAAGGTTTTAAAAAGCAGAATTGACTAAATGGAAAAGGAGGTTCAAAAGCTCATTGAAGAAAATAGTTCTTTAAACTATTAATTAAATTAATTAGAATGGAACAGATGAAAGCTAATGACTTTATGAGAAACCAAGAAATTACAAAACAAAATAAAAAAATTTAAAAAATGGAAGATAATGTGAAATACCTCATTGGAAAAACAACTGATCTGGAAAATAGAACCAGGAGAGACAATTTAAAAATTATGGGACTACTTGAAATCCATGATAAAAAAAAAGAGTGTAGACATCATCTTTAATGAAATTGTCAAGGAAAACTACCCTGGTATTCTAGAACCAGAGGGCAAAATAAATACTGAAAGAATTCACTGATCACATCCTGAAAGAGATCCAAAAAGAGAAACTCCTAGGAATATGGTAGCCAAATTCTAGCGTTCCTAGGTCAAGGAGAAAATATTGCAAGCAGCCAGAAAGAAACAACTAAAATATTGTGGAAATACAATCAGGATAACACAAGATCTAGCAGCTTCTACATTAAGTGATCGAAGGGCTTGAAATATGATATTCCAGAAGTCAAGGGAACTAAGATTAAAACCAAGAATCACCTATGCATCAAAACTGAGTATAATACTTCAGGGGAAAAAATGGTAATTCAATGAAATAGACGACTTTAAAGCATTATTTCTGAAAAGACCAGAACCGAAAAGAAAATTTGACTTTCAAACACAAGAATCAAGACAAGCATGCAAAAGTAAACAAAAAAGAGAAATCATAAGGGAATTACTAAAGTTGAACTGTTTATATTCCTACATGGAAAGATAAGATTTGTAACTCTTGAAATTTTTTCTCAAAATCTGTGTAGTTGGAGGGATCGTACACACACACATACACACCCACACCCACCCCCACACACACACACACACACACACACACACACACATATCTCTCTCTCTCTCTCGAGAGAGAGAGAGAGAGAGAGAGAGAGACCAAGCACAGGGAGAATTGAATAGGAAGGGATCATATGTAAAACAATAAAATTAAGGGGAGAGAAGAACATATTGGGAGGAGAAAGAGAGAAATGGAATGGGGCAAATGATCTCTCATAGAAGAGGCAAGAAAAAGCTTTTCAAATGGAGGGGAAAAGTGGAGAGGTGAGAGGGGAAAAAAGTGAAGCTTGCTCTTATCACATTTGGCTCAAGGAAGGAATAACATGCACATTAAGTTTAGTACAAAAATCTTTCTTATGCTACAGGAAAATAGGGGAGAAGGGGATAAGCAAGGTGGAGGGAGAATGAGGGTAGGGAAGGAGAGCTCAATTGGGAGGAGGGATCAATTAGTAGTAAACATCCTTGGAGAGGCACAAGTTCAAAAGAGAGAACAGAACAAATGGGAGGTAGAATAGGGTGGAGGGAAATATAGTTACTCTTACACACCATGACCATTATGGAATTCATTTGCAAAACTACACATCTATAGCATATATTGAATTACTTGCCTTCTCAGTGGGGATATGTGGGGAGGGAGGAAGGAAGAGAAGTTGGAATTCAAAATTTTGTGGAAATGAATGTTGAAAACAAGAAAGAAAGAAAGAAAGAGAGAAAGAAAGAAATTGTCTGGAGAGAAGTTGATTTGTGAAGTTAGGGAAGCTCTTTTTGATCATTTAGAATGAATTTCAACAACATGCTTCAAATAAAAAGTAAGATCTTTAACTTTCAGGTCAGTGATGTGATTTCAAGTAGTGAGCTATCGGTAAGTAAATTTCTCTGTTGATTCAGAGTAATACCTGCTTTGACAATTGTAGTCTTAGAAAGTTGCCTGGGGGCACTGGGAAAGTAATTTCTCCAGGTCACAATTATGTGTTAAAAGTTTCGCTTGCACCCAAATTTTCCAACTCAGAGGCAAGCTCTCTACTACTCATTCTGCCTCTTCAACCAGCTATAGCATTTTGCTCTCTAAACATTTTGCTTAATAAAGGTTTTGTGAGTAAAATTAGATCTTGGTGTTTCTTGACAAATGTAATTTGTAATTTTATGTTCTATTGTACCTCATGAATTATACATGTCATGTGCATGACATGTAAGCATATAATGCACTTATACCACCTATATGTGTACACATATATGCATAAATGTATAAATATACACAATATATACATACATATCTATATCTATAGGTAGATATATATGAAGAAAAGTGAATTAAAAAAATTTAGGTGGTGTCCATACTTATTCCCTCTAAATATCAACCCATAGCAGTTCTGCCAATGTTATTTGGTTTCCAAACAATATGATAATATCTCACTTGAATGTTAAGGAGACTATATATGTATATATATATGTATATATATACATATATATATACATATATATATATATATGTATATATATATAAACAGGGTTTATCTATAGCTTAGGTGAAAATTGTATTGCTAATTAGATGACATTGAAAGTTGTGAAAAAATGATTCTCTGGGGATAGGAACAATGATACTTGAATATTATTTTTATAGTTGTTAAATTTTTATTTATTTTCTTCCTTTTTTGCAAAATCTCTAACGCATTTTTACTGGGCAATTATCCCTAAAGCTATAAAATCCCCCTCCTATAAAATTTACATGAGAATAATCAAAACATATGCTAATTGGAATTTTCATGGCACATGTCCTAGGAATGTGTACATTGTTTTCAATTTGTTCCATTGCAGTGTTCTATTTTATCTCTCAATAATAGCTTGCCAAAAGTGAGAAATGAGTTCTGTAGCTCAAAGTGTTTAGAATAATTTTGAAATTGAGACAAGAAAAATTAAAATGTTTACAATCTTCATTTTGATTATACATCTGATATTAGATTCAAATACTTTAGACTCAGTGAATCTGATTTCATTAAAAAATTCTGGATACATATTCTTTGAATACATTTTCTTCTGAAATTCATTCAAGGGATCCCCTAATTCATGAACAGAATATATTTTAAAAGTTCTTCTGCATATCAGTCTGGAACTTGGAATGTGCCATTCCATAGGAAAAAAGTTGTTTGAAATAGAAGTTAGGTTATTGGAGCAATAATAGAGTTCATTTTCTCGGACAGTATAAATATTCAGAAAAGAAAATATGTTTAAATGTGTTTTAATGAGGCTTTAATAAGAGAATAATTTTGTGTCTTTATCTTTGTCTATATAAAATATGATTTTGATAACTATAGTGAAAAGCAAGATCTTCATAATAAGAGGAATAAAAGCACTAACCTGAGTTTTGAGTGGTTCATAAGAGCCGGTGGGACTCGTGTGTTCGTAGGATTTCCCTATATTTCTTAGGTAAGGACAGTTCTAGACAAAATTTTAGTTGGTTTATTTTTGGATTCCCTCAATCAGTGACTCCAGAGCTTTTCTTCTCCGTTCTCCAAGCGCCTTAAATCTCCCCACTATGACACCCCTTTCTATACCTATAGATTTCTCCTTGCTCTTTCCCTCTGCTGACTTCAATCAGAACTGTAGTTCCCTCAGTGCAGACGATCTTGGCTGTTAGGAAAATCAATATAATAGAGCTATTTCAATCTAATGTGCAAATAGTTATTAATTATCTATCTGCATCAACTAAAAGAGTTCATCTAAATGTTAATCAAAATTAGGCAAATTAAAAGAATGCTGACAGTGTAAAAACAAAGTGGGAGGAAATAATTTCAGAGAAATGGAGGAAGGTCAGTTCCCATTACTGTTTATTTCTTTTTCTTTCAAAGATTCTTCCCCTTCTTCACTTTTTGATTTCCTACAAACTTCAAGTACATTCATTATAAAATTATTGTCAAAATATTTTAGTTGAGATAAAGCCTATGACTGGGCCATTCACTATTACGTATGACTCATTTGTGAATGCATAACCCTTTGTGCTCATGAATCTTAAGAAACATGGCTAGCTTACATAGAGACTACAGAAGAAGAGGGAATTGACACGAAATGGAATGAATGAGCATATGTCCCAAAACATTACTTTCCATGAATTTGCATACTTTAAATAGCCTCTGAAAATGGAATAGCATGATATGAAATGTATGAAAATGTTTTCCTAGGAATAGACAAATCCATGACTTAAATGTGACTCAAAATTAGATAGACAGATATGACAGGCAAGTAGATAGAGCTATAATAGCAATAGCTTTGTATACTGTATATGGTGGGCATAGAACTAATATTGGGTGGCAAGAGTCGAATACCAAAATGAGTAACAGCAGCAAAGACAAAACAATTTAGTCATCTAAATCTTTTTAGGCAGAGAATTTTTTTAAAAAATCTTTCTTCCTAATGCTTCCCCCTCTGCGCATGCACACACACACACACACACACACACACACACACACACACACACACACACCAGGTGCTTGACAAATGTTACTCAAAGATTCCTTTGAATGAATCTCATTAATTAGTAGTCAAACAAAATAGTCAAACAAGTAGATTGCATAGACAGATCCTAGGCACTAAAATCAGTCATAATGGAACTTGATACATTTTCACTAATTTCAATACTTTTGATGAGAGAAAATTTTAACTGTGCATATTCTGTCCCAGGATAAAGAAAGCCCTGTATTCTTCCACTGTTTTATTTCAGAGGAAGAAAGGAAAAAATAAATATATACATAAAATACTTTGAGAGAAGGAAATCTCAAGAAAGATTGTTATCTATGGTACTATTATTTGAAGACTTCCAAAGCTTAAAAAATTGGAAAGGAGGCAGTTTCTTCTCAAAATTCTCTAGGTTGATGCTAT
>JAQQSK010009711.1:0-12972 GCA_028658325.1 Potorous gilbertii | reverse complement strand
TTTTTTTCTTGTAATCCTAACTTATATATTACTCTACATTAAAGATTTGTGATTTATTATTTAAGTCCTCCTGTGTCCTTTGAATACAGGAGGCAATTTATTAGAGTAGAAATAATACTGGGTTGGGACACAGGAGACACTTTGATTCAAACTCTACCTCAGATATTTACTAGCTGTGTCACCATGGGCAAATATCAATAGCTCTCCAAGTCTTATCTCTTTATCAGCAAAATGGGGATTATGATAGCACCTGTTCAATAGATTTGTTGTAAAGATTAAATGTGCTAATAATATATGTAAATTACTTTCAAAAACTAAAGACTATAAATGCCACATACTATTGTGATGGTCACTGACTTGGGTTAAAATATGAGCCAACATAAAGTCCGAATTTCTTTTTAAAAATTTATTTTCAGGGATTATTTTGGGTATTCTAGAAATGCCTTATTCTGATGCCTCTTCATGGATATGATATGTAATAAGAATTTTGAAGGTTATGTAAGAGAGGATAAAAACTCATTTGGTCATACCAAGATGGACAAACCTTGAATACGGGCCTTGAGATTGACTATATTTCTGTTATTTGAATGTCAGACAACCTAATTTCTATCAAGTTTTAATATTTTCAGTGAATGATCATTCAGTTTCTCTTACTCCTTACTTTTACCACTCACACTGAGCAAGGAAAAAATCTTTATAATTAATACACATTATTAAACAAAATTAGCTAAAATTAATTAAACAAAACAAATTCCTATATTGGTCATGTTCACATATGTATCTTACTCTTCATTACTCTTACTCTGCAAACAAGGTGAGGCTTTCAAAATTGTTCTATTTTACAACATTGTTATTATATATATATATATATATATATATATATATATATATATATATTTCAGTATACCTCACTATGTTTCAGTTTATATCACTTTTCCTAGGTTTCTATGAAATTACATCTTTCCCCATTTATTACCGTATTCATTCTATTCTTACAGAATTCATTATATTCAGGTATCATAATTTCTTTAACAATTCCAAGTTAAGGGGTTTAGTTTCTCATTCCTTCCCAATTATATACAAAACAGTACATTATAATTGCTTGTAGATATAGGTTCTTTTCCTTTTTCTTGTATGTCTTTTTTGTATAACCCAATAATACTGAAGGGTGTTATTAAATCTCAAAATTTAAAGGTTATGCAGAGTGTTTGCCATCATTCCAGATTGCTTTCCAAATCTATTTAAACTGAAAAGAGCTTATCATCAGAATAAGAGCTTTGCATACAGCAACCCATGAAGACAAAGATTATTAAGGTATAGGGGAATTACTGTCTTCATCGGTGAAAGGACTTCTCCCGTTTGCAAAATCATTTCCCCTTCTGTGCAAGTTTTGACCTTCATTTTATTAGTGTTTCCAATTATTTTATTTATGTCTTTTCTACACCTCTACAGAAGTCCTCACATTTTCTCCAGGATCATTACAGATGAGTTAATTATATGTTCTTAAAGGAATATAGACTCATTTTCCATTGTTAAGAAATAGTAATCCATTGAGACAGTTTTTAAAAAATATTTATTGATTCTTCCTCCTTGTTCAGCCTATGTCCCAGTTAAACATTCTCATAATTTTCTTAAAAGGTTTTTGCTTAAAAAATTGTACTTCTTAAAACATCTCCTGATTTCTTTGAAGGTCCAGTACTGTTGCATCCCTCTCTCCACCACCTCAAGATTTTACTCTTTTCTTTTTTTTTCTATCAGAACAATGGAGTTGGAAGAGACCATGGCCCTCAAAAATGAGAGTTTCCAGTTGGAACACTATTGCATAGAAATTCTGAAGAGTTACTGTTGTCAAGTATATTCTTCACTTTTGCCAGTTCCACTCTTCTGGGCTGCACAGTATTCTTTGAAAATTACATTCTTCAGAAATGCTAGGGAAGGTGGCCTAGCTATATCAGATCTCAAATTGTATTATAAAGCAGCAATTATCAAAACCATTTGGCGAATGGATTAGGCTAGGTACTCAGGACACAGTAGTAAATGAACATAGCAATCTACTATTTGACAAACCCTAAAACACGAGCTTTTCGGATAAAAACTCACTATCTGACAAAAATTTCTGAGAAAACTGGATAAAAGTGTGGTGGAAACTAGACATAAATCAATGCCTGACATCGTACGCAAGAATAACGTCCAAATGGGTACATGATCTAGGTATAAATATTGATACTATGGATAAATTGGCCAAGCAACGAATAGTGTATGAGATTTGTGGAGAAGAGAATTTTTGACTAAAGAAGAGCTAGAAAGCATTGTGAAGTCCAAGATGAATAATTTTGATTACTTTTAACTGAAAATTTTTTTCACAACCAAGCCCAATGCAACCAAAATTCGGAGGGATGTAATATATTGGGAAAGAATTTTTACATCTAATCTCGTGGATAGAGGCCTCATTTCTAGAATATATAGAGAGCTGAGTCAAATGTATAACAATTCAAGTCATTCCCCGATTGATAAATGGTCAAAGGATATGAACAGGCAATTTTCAGAAGAAGAAATTAAAGATATCCATAGTCATATGAATAAATGCTCTAAATCACTTTTGATTAGAGAGATACAAATCAGAACAACTCTGAGGTATCACATTACAACTATTAGATTAAAAAACATGACAGAACAGGAGAATGATAAATGTTGGAAAGGATGTGGGAGAGTGGGAACACTAGTTCATTGTTGGTGGAGCTGTGAGCTCATCCGACTATTCTAGAGAGTGGTTTGGAACTATGCCCAAAGGGCTACAAATATGTGCATATCCTTTGACTCAGCAATATCATTTCTATGACTGTATTCTCAATAGCTCATAAGAATGTTAAAGGGTCTCACATGTACAAAAATATTTATAGCAGCACTCTTTGTGCTGCTATAACTGGAAGTAAATGTGATACCCGTCAATTGGGGAATGACTGAATAAACTATGGTATATGAATGTAATGGGGTACTATTGTGCCATGAGAAATGATGATCAAGAAGACTTCAAGGAGGCCTGGAAAGATTTACATGATCTGATACTGAGCAAAAGAAGTAGAACCAGGAGAACTTTGTACACAGCAATGACCACAGTGTGTGAGAGATATTTCTGGCAGACATGGAACTTCACTGTAATGCAAGGACTTGAAAAGATTCCCAATGGTCTTTTAAGTCAAAATGCCTTCCATTTTTAAAGAACGAACTATGGAAATCAATTGCCAAATGTAGCCTATCATTTTCTATTGTATTACGTTTTGGTTTGTTATATGATTTCTCCCATTCATTTTAATTCTTCTACACAGCATGACTATAGTGAAAATGTATTTACTAGAAATGTATGTGTAGAACCTGTATAAAATTTTATGCTGTCTAGGGAAGTGAAGGGGAAGGTAGTAGGGAGATAGGGAAAAAATCTAAGTTTATATGGTAGTGGTTGTAGAACATCAAAAGTAAATTAAATTTTAAAAAAAGAAAAAAAATTTACATTTTTCAGTCCCTATTTTACCCCCAGCACATGATCAAGGAAGAAAAAGTAATAGAATTCTAAACTGTAGAGGTGGGGGGACAAGACAACAAACATAAAAACTGTATAAGAAAATGTGATGTAATAAGAAGAAACAGCAAGATTTAGTGTTAACTTCATTCCAGAATGAAGAAAAAAGTAGAGCCAAAGGAGACATTCCCCAATTTTTCAAATAAAAGACTTCCTTGAGAGTGGTAGGCAAAGAGTCAGTAGACAAGAAGACTTGATTATTTGATTTTATAATAAAGTACATCTTCACCAAAATAATAGAAACATCAGAACAAGAAGAAGAGATGAACTGTGTTTTAATCTTTAGGAGACTGGGAAAAATTGTGCAATATATATACTCTCCTTAAAAGCTGCATGTAAATTGGATTTTGGAGAGGTAATTTATATTGTATTTCAAGGGGACTTATATATACCAATAAAGGAAAATAACAAATGATCTTTTTTAAGGATTTTGAAAATTCATTTTACATGAATTACACATGCTTTTTCATTTAGATTTTTGTAAATTAGATTTCTTTAAATCAATAATTATAAGCAATTTAGCACTTTAATGTTTACAAAGTCTTTTCATATGAAAAAAACCCATGTAATAGATATTGAATGAAAATGAAATTTAAAGGAGGATGTTATTATAGATCTGACACTTTTCTTAAACCATAGTTCAATATTCTATTCATTAACAAATACTTCTTCTGAAAATATACACCTATAAAACAACTGTTGTATGTTCAGGGTCCTCAAAACTACTCTTGTATTATGTCAAGTTGGAGTAGAAAACAAAGAATACGATGGTGAGGGTTCAAGTATGACTTACAAGCTGAAACTGATCCCAGTCTTAAGTGTTAAGGATGTGATGCAACTATTATCAATAAACTATTTTCTTTTGTTCCTCTGATAATTCAGAGACTTGAAGCATATTTCTGGAATTTATGTGCATGTGATTGTTATAGATGGCAAGTCATTAAGTTATTATATCTTTTATATGTGATATACTTCCAAGAGCTAATGAAGCAGAAGACATATCTAATCAATATAATAAACCAATCGATGAGATCTAAATAATGGATATTTAATGGGTTCTGTCCAATGACTTCATTTAGGAATTTAATGTTGAACTGATTAAAATGGTAAGAAGAGTCTAAATTCATCTCAGTCATCATCCCAGTGAGCACAGCTGTACCTGGAGGAGTATCCAGAGCAGAATATTGACACTGTGAGTCCCTATTCTCACCCTTACCTAAGCTGTCCTTTATCATACACACACATGCACACAGGCACATAAAAAACAGCTTAAAGTGTATATCTATGGCACTTTGAAGGGAGAATGAACTCATAACACAGGGAGCTGAGTGCAGAAGTGTTGAGAAACAATCCTGTTCCCTTTACTTTGGCAATGGAGATGGTAAGGTATGTGATACATGTTGGTAATATATATTTATATTATGTACACATGTGCATGTATACTACTTCTATGTAAACACAGATTTAGTGCAAATAATAACTCCTCCTCCAAAGTGGTGATATGGATTTGAATTTGCCCTGCATATTTCCATTGAGCTGGAACAATAATCATACATGCAGTGCAAATTCAAATAATCTTATCACTTCAACACATTCATTGGGACCTCCTCTCTCTTTCTCTTCTCTCTCTCTCTCTCTCTCTCTCTCTCTCTCTCTCTCTCTGTCTGTCTCTTTCTCTCTTTGCCTGTCTGTCTCTCTCTCTGTCTCTCTGTCTCTGTCTCTCTCTCATGTGTGTTCTCTCTCATCTCTATCTCATTTATCTGACTCAGTTAAAACAAAACTGAGTCACCTCCTCTCTGCTAGTTATTTCCTTGAGTCACTGTTTAAAGACATAAACATTAAGGACACCTCCCCAACCAAGGACACTAATTGGGACAATTTCCCTGATATACTATACCTTAAGGACAATTCTGCCAGCATAGGAGGGATAGAGCTGAGGTTGATAGAAATGAGTTTGAAATGATACAACAGTGGAATAAGTATATAGTGAGCCACAGAGATTAGAGCAGTCAGTAACAGGTAGTAATTTTGTCATATACAGGGAAAACACTAAGTAGGGAGAAAATTTTATTCCGAATCATTTTTTTCTAAATACTCTAAAATAAATATTAGAGAGATGTCCCTTATAGATGTCTCTCTCAGTCGTCTTCCCCAACTTGTTTGTCTTCAGGGGAAGAAATGAATAGGGCTTATGATAGCCAGGGAGGCCTTGAAGATGAATGAAGTCTTCTGCTGATAATGTCTTCCCTCTAAGTTGCCTATATCATGGGAGACAAGGACTGAGATGTAGAATCACAGGAATATAAGATAGTAGATAGAAAGCTAGACGTGACTTCAGAAGCCCTCTAGCATAACCCCTTTATTTTTCTAGTTGAAGGGACTGAGGTATGGAGAATCTAAATGACATGCTTAAGATTGTAAGGTAGTATGTCCTAGGGATGGAATTTGAATCCTGGTTTCCCTTTCCACTGTAGCACATTCCTTATTCATAAGTAAAAGAAAATGACTTATGTACTTAAGGCATGTTTAATCTTTATTTAGCTTTTATAAAAACTAAGATAAAAACTGATTCCTCAGTGAAAAATATAAATAGCTTGTAAAAAAAAAAGATATTCTATAGTATAATTTTTCTATTGATCAGAAATTTTGCAACAGGAAGAGGAGAAAATAATCAATTAACATATTTGCATATGTCGTGTTTAGTCTCACCATTGGCAAAGAAATTACATGTTATGGAAAGCAGTGTAGCTGAACTATGGGACAGGAATAAATAGGGAAAGCTATTCAGCCTATTATGCCAGCACTTTGGCCTATGATTAGAAATAGCTCCCTCCTGTGAGAACTGGGGAGTAATGGATATCACTCACGGTTCATCTCTTTAATTTTGAATTTTGTCTGATAATCCTGCTCCTCTTAGAGAATGAGTTATTAAAAGAGAGTGAAACAAGGAATTAGAGATGGGAGGTCAAAGTGGTTCATGAATTTCCTAGATGTCGCATGACCCTGCCCCCATCCAGAATTCCACAATAGTTTGTGGTCCTTCTCCAAAGCTTTCAAGTCTCATCTTTAAGAAAGGCTGTAGATAATATAAATAAAGCATTTTGAAAATATTATGTAATAGTACTGGTGGTGGTAGCAGCAGCAACAGCTGTAGTAATGTATCCTGTATATTTTTCTGTTAAGAAATGATTGTCTAACCTTATTACTTGAGCAGCTTGACCAAGACTTTAGTAATAGAGATATTAGATTTAGGTTCCATCTAAGGAAATTGTCGCTGATAAATCAACTTAACAAGATGGGTAAAATTTCATCCTTAACAACATTTTCTGTGCTTCTCTTCATGAGGCATCTGTGTCAAGAATCTGAGACACCCTAATAGTCAAAGGTCAGGGAACATTGATACCTCCCCTACCATAGGCAGTTTTTACTCTTCACTAGATACCACACTTTCAATTAGATAGTGTTGCAAGGTTCTTTTATTAAATCTCAGAGCTGGGACTTAGTAACCATTCTAATTCAACCCATAACTCAGGAGGAATCCTTTTCCACAACACTCCAGTGTGCAGGCAATGACCTTTGAGGATGTCCTTTCTTCCTACCCTGTATTAACAGTCCTCTGATGGAGGAAACTCAAGACAAGCTCTGGAATTTTTAAGCATGGACTGAGTTTTTCAGGACAGAAGTCCTGGAAATCTGGTGAGGTTGTAGGAATTCCTGTGGACATATTGAGCTTGAAAATTTTTTAAACAGATGATTTTAACAAATTCAGAATCTGACCCAATGAGCTGGAAAATGGAAAACAAATTGTTGAGGAGACAAAACAAAATATTTAACCAACTTTCTATCAATTTTTAATGTTTTGATATATTGAGACTATGTATAATGTGGCTGACTAAATAAAGTGGACTATGTAACCTCCAGCATGGCTTTTTAAGTATTATTCAGAAATGATGCTAATCTTTCCTTCCTTCAACTCATCCCACAGGAATGACAAAATATGATGGTTTTTGTTGAGTTCTATATAACTCTTCACGACTCTGTTTGGGATTCTCTTGGCAAAGATGTTGGAGCAGTTTGCCATTTCTTTCTCTAGCTCATTTTACAGATAAGGACACTGAAGCAAATAGGGTTAAAAGATTTGCTCAGATTCAGGAAGAGGAGTCCTTCTAACTCAAGGCCCAGCATGAAATCCATTGCACCATCTAGCTACCCAGATTAAATGATAAGTAAAATATGGTAGAATTTAAAGGAAAAAAAAAGGTGAGCCTTTAGAAATACTTAAAAAGAAGGGATTTTTAGTATGTTTAATTTTGGGAGTGGTGGTGTTCATTTGTCTTTAACAAATGGTAAGAGGATAAAAATATTCAGAATACCAATGGAATGTTCACACAATGAGCTGCTTATGATCTTGTTTTAACTCATCTCCTCCTCCCATTTCTGTAAGGTTCTTCAATCTTTTCACCACCCTGCCCCTTGCCTATCTCCCACAAACAGTTCAGTGATTTAAATAATTGACTAATCTTTCACTTAAAGGTTTATAAACTCAGCATATTTCCTAAGAAATTAACAACATTTATTTAATCATGCTTCAGTCTTCAAATCGATATGTGGTTTCTCCTTTTGTTAGTTGAAATGGGTACATACAATGAGTCAAGGGAGCATAATGCCC
Source organism: Potorous gilbertii (assembly GCA_028658325.1). Lineage (NCBI taxonomy): Eukaryota > Metazoa > Chordata > Mammalia > Diprotodontia > Potoroidae > Potorous > Potorous gilbertii. Next base: position 4,726 of record JAQQSK010009711.1, on the reverse strand, counting down.
TGTAGCAATTAACTTCTCATCTGGATCCAAAAGTTAATTTTGTGTTTTTTAAACTGTATTTCTATATCCACATTTTTCAGGTTTTCAAAAAACAGAAGTTCTTTTCCAACTTTCTACCACCAAACTGTTCATGTACAAATAAGGCAGGCCTGTACAACATTTGGGCTCCTTGTGGCCTGCCAAAAGATTTCATGTGACTGTCACATGAGCCAAGGCAACCTGCTATCATCATTCTGTCTCCAGTCTAACTCATCTGTGACCCAAAGACCTTTACAAGCTTCTCAGGTCTTGAAATAAGGCACCACACTTTATCTTTCAGGAAGTGATTTTTAGTGTTTCTCTTTATTCTGAAGTTCATTATATGTCCAAAACCCTTCAAATGTCATTTGAAAACTTTTTTCTTTGTATGCATCTTTAACAGAGTTTATGAAACCAAAACTCTTACTCCACTTCTTTTTGTAATCAAAATGTTCATCTATAATAATGATATTTTACATATTTTTGTAATTTGTTTTAACTTTTTTTCACATTTTCTTTTCCTTTTTATAGCATTAAATTGCTTGATATTAAATGTGTCTAAAAGGGATGGTATCCACAGCAACATCTTTCCTCCATAATACACTATGTTTTTGGATGTTCTGAACGAGATATGTCCCTAGATAATGGAAAAAGGGTAAAGAATGGATGTATCAATTCTAGAACTATCCGTAGAGAATGGATAGTTGAAGCCATGGGAATGAATGAAATTTACAAGAAGAAGGTACAAAGTAAAAAGATGAAAGAGACCTAAGACTGAGTTCTTTGTGAACATCTATGTTACTGATAATTGGAATTCTCCAGTTAAAGCTCTGGAGTAAGAAAAATTTCTCCTAGTCATTTTCTTTTAGGGAGTGCCAAATACAAGACTTCCTATGAAGATTTGTAATGAAATTCAAATTCTTCAGTATCTGCTATGTGCAGAGCACCATGCTTGACACTGAAGGGAGAAAGGTTTGATAAGATAAAATTTCTTCTTTTGTTCAATTAAACACATATTCACAATGGTCATTTTGCACAGAAGAATTGAAATGAATGGGAGAAACCATGAGAAAAGTCAAAGCCAAACAAAACATAACACAAGAGAAAAATATTCTACTTCATTCTGTGATCCAATTCCATAGTCGTCTCTCTGTACTTGGAATGCATTTTGCCTCAAGATTCCATTGGGAATATTTTGAGTCCTTGCACTGCTAAGAAGGGCTAAGTCTATCAGAAAATTTCCTCATACACTGTGGATGTTACTGTGTTCTCCTGGTTCTGCTTCTTTCACTCAGCATCAGTTAATATAAGTCCTTGAAGGCCTCTCTGAAAACTTCCTGTTCACCATTTCTAACAGGACAATAATATTCCATTACATTCATATACCACAACTTGTTCAGCCATTCCCCAATTGGTAGACATTCTCTCGATTTCCAGTTCTTGACCAACATAAAGGGAACTGCTATAAAAAATTTTGCATATGTGAAACACTTTCCCATTTTCATGATCTTTTGGGGATACAGTCCTAGAGGTGAAATTGTTAGGTCAAAGGTTATGCATATTTTGGCAGTCCTTTGGGCATAGTTCCAATTTGCTGTCCAGAATAGTTGCATCAGCTCACAGCATCAATGAATTAGCGTTCCAAATCTCCCACATTTTTTCCAACATTTATCATCTTCCTGTTTTTTCATGTTAGCCAATCTGATTGATGTGATGTGGTACCTCAGAACTGTTTTGATTTTTATCTCTCTAATCAATAGTGATTTAGAGGATTTTTCCTATTACTATGGACAGCTTTAATTTCTTCCACTGAAAACTGCCTCTTCATATCCTTTAACCATGTATCAATTGGGGGATGACTTGCATTCTTGTAAATTTGATTCAGTTTATATATTTTAGAAATAAGACCTTTATCACAGACACTAATTGCAAAAATTCTTTCCCAGTTTTCTGCTTCCCTCCTAATCTTGGTTGCTTTGAGTTTGTGTGTTGAAAACATTTCCAATTTTATGTAGTCAAAATTATTCACTTTGCATTTGTTTGGTCATATATTTTTTCCATTCTCCATAAATCTGAGAAATAACTTATTTCTTGCTTCTCTAATTTTTTCATAGCATCAATCTTGATACCTAGATCATGTATCCATTCGTACTTTATTCTTCTGTATGGTTTCAGACATTAGTCTATGCCCAGTTTCTACCACACTGTTATCCAGTTTTCCCAGTAGTTTTCACCAAAGAGTTCTTATTTCAGAACATGGGGTCCTTTGCTTTATCAAACAGTAGATTGCTATATCCATTGACTACTGTGTCTTGATTACCTAACCTATTCCACTAGTCTGCCCCTCTATTGCTTAGCCAGTATGAAGTGGTGTTGATGATTACTGTTTTGTAATATAATTTGATATCTGTTAGGCTAGGCCACCTTCCCTAGCATTTCTTTTCATTAATTCCCTTGACATCCTGGAACTTCTTGTTCTTCTAGATGAATTTTGATATCTTTTCTAGCCCTAGAAAATAATTATCTGAAAGTTTGATTGGTATAGCACTGAATAAACAAAGTAATTTAGGTAAAATTGTCATTTTTATCATAATACCTCTGTCTACCTATAAACAATTGATCTTTTCCCACTGATTTAGGCATGACTTTATCGGTGTAAAAACTTTTTTGTAATTGTGTTCATATAGTCCCAGGATTTGTATTGGCACATGGACTCCCAGATAGTTTATGGTGTCTACTGTAGCAAACCCACATCAATCATCTACATTTCTACATATTACTAACAAAGACCAAGAGCAAGGTACAGAAAAAGAAATTCCATTTAAAGCTACAGTAGACACCATAGGTATCAGAACAATATTTGTATCATGAAAAGGATTTGATATTACCCCTTCTTCGCCAGTTTTCCCAAACTGTGGATATAGTACTGGAATTAACTGTTATTTAAATGTTTGATAGAATTCACTCATAAATCCATCTTGCCCTGAAGTTTTTTTTTCCTAGGGAGTTCATTGATGACTCGTTGAATTTCATTTTCTGAGATAGGATTATTTAAAAAATCAACATCCTCTTCTGTTAATCTGGGCAATTAATATATCTTTTAATATTCATCAATGACACTTAGACTGTAAAAATACAATTTCTGCCTTCATAAGGCTAATAGCCAAATGTGTGCAGAAAGCTAAAAATCAGAAAAATTAATTTAATACATGACAAGTACATTAGAGTCACAAAGCAGTGCTGACTGAAATCTGAACATGGGTGAGAAGAGTCATTGCCTCCTTGTTCTTGACAATACTGAGGTTTTTTGTTCTGCAGATTGGATCAAGGTAAAGAAGAAGACGAAGAAGAAGAATATGATGATGGTGAAGAAGAATAGCGATAATAACTGACATTGAAATAGTACTTTAAAGTTTAAAAATATTTTACAAATTATCTCCTTTTATACTCACAATAAATCTAGGCGGTAGGTGCTAGTAGTATCAAGATTTTACAGAAAAAGAAGCTAAGGCAGAAGTTGACTTGACCAGCATCACACAGCTAGTAAATGCCTGAGGTTGGATTTGAAGTCCAGGACTTCTTGACTGCAGATCCAGTGTTCCATTCTCCTACGTCTCTTAATAAGGTGATTCTTAGTATTTACAGTAGAAATTTAAAATTATGTGAAATATTATTATTTCCAAGCCTTCATCAACTGGAGCCACAATTATACAGTTCCTCATTTATGTTCATAAAATCCATTTAAACTCAGTAGGACTAGAAATTAATGTCATCTTTTCAGGTATAAACAAGCTGCCCATGCTAACTGTTCATATGGATCCGAATTAAATTTCAGAACTTGGAAAGTATAGACATGGAAAGAGTTGCAATAAGGAAAATTTAAACCAGTTCTTGCATTATTTGAAGAATTACATGGTGACAGCTTGATGAATCTTTGTTTCTAAATAAAATTTAAAAGTGCAATATATTCATTGAACTATTTATAGGATGAATGCATGCTCCCAGCTACAACACTTAGTGACAATTATGTACAATAATGTACACCACAAACCCCATCTGCTTTTACATTTCTTTAGCTGATAGATAGATAGATAGACAGATAGAGCAAAGGAAATGAATGATCTTCATTAAATAGTACTTACTGTGCATAATTTTCATTGTGTGTTCATAGCATTTGTGCATCATTCAGAAACTGTGTTGTTGAAAGATCAAAATTTCTTCTGCACTAATAATTTATTTCTTCTGCTTGCCATTAGCAAGATAACTCAATATTTTTATTTTTCCTACAACTAACACCTAAAATATGGTATGGGTGTGGATGTGAGTGTGTGTGTGTGTGTGTGTGTGTGTGTGTGTGTGTGTGTGTAAGTACTAAGGAGTGTGAGAAGGTAGACACTGAAAAGGAAATACTCTTAAGGAAAAATCTTTGGTATTGTATTCTAGAATTCATTGAGGAAGACTTTACAGAAGTTGATTGAATGAGATATCAGAAAGGAATCTGCCTCCTCAATATCTCCTTACAGGAACAGAAATACCCTCAAGGAACCAAAAGTAATGGAAATATTACAAAGGTACTTAAAATTCATTTAGATATATATAAAAGGATACAAAATACCAGAAGATAAATGAAATGAAGTGATAACACTAAAAGCATAGCTATGGTGTTATTGAGACATGAAAAAATGGAAACTAGAAATGAAGAAGAAAA